>JAODAL010019326.1:0-72398 GCA_025379985.1 Phyllomedusa bahiana | reverse complement strand
AGAGAATGTGACTTTTTATTTTGTTGAACTTGTCCTTTATCTCAACTAATTTTTTTTATATTTCTTTCCCCCCAGCAAACTTTGGACAAAAGGAAACGGGGTGGGGGACTAGGATCACTTTATACATTCGCTTTACTTTCTGTTATCACCTTTTCCCCTAACCTTAAATTTCTGTTTTTGTTTCTCCTTTTTTTTCCCCTTTTTTTTTCCTTTTTTTTTTTTCCTTTTTGCTCTTTCTTTTCTCCCCCGTTTTTCCCCTTTTGACTCTTTTTTTCCCTTTTTTTTCTCCCTTTTTTTTCCCCCTTTTCTTTTCCCCCTTTTCATCTTTTTCTTCTTTTCTCTTTTCCCTTTTTTTTCTGTTTTTTTCGTTCCACCTTTGTCCCTTTTTATTTTTCTTTCCCTACCTTTCATGCATTTTTTTTACTTTTTTTCTTGTTCCTATTCATTATTTTTGTTTCTCCATCCTTATCTTTCTCAGGGTCTTGGGATTCTGTCCTATTTTTTTAGGGCCAAATTTGCATTTCTAGTAAAAAAATTCTTTTGTAGTTCCCCTCTATCTCTACCTGCATGAGTGATCGTCACTACAAACCTCCGTTTATCACCTCCGTTTTTTTTACCATTCCTCCCTGTCTTTTCTCCAAAATTCAAACGCGCGCGCCATGCGCATCCCCGGGTCTCTATGAGAACTACTTTTTCCCTCTCCCCCTTAAACGGACATGACGGGGGTTTAACGGGGGATACTTGGGGGTTCCGGGATTAGGGGCCGGAAGAGTCACTATTCACAGCCACTCTATCTTGCATCACTGGGGGCTCACATTTCACAGGGCTAGGCCCTTTTTTTCCTTATCCTCGTCTATATACTTAATGGTAATGACCAGGGTGTGATGGGGGGATACGCAGTTATTTTTTTACCCCTTAATTATTACTGTAGGGATCTTTAATAGGGTTTCTATTACAATTATTCTGTATTTAAATAAAAAAAAAATTTTATTAAATCTTGAGCCCACTTTAATATCTACATGCGGGGCCGTATTCTGTTTGGGTTTTCCACAATTATGTGTTGCTTTTGTGTAGTCTTTTCATGTGGGTATATATATATGTGTACTGTATATTTTGCATTGTATAACTGTACATTTTGGGTACGTAGGCTGTAAAGTATTATTTGATTACTTTTTTAAAAGTTGCTATTTATTTTTTAGTTTTGTTCTTGTTATATTATACATTTTTTGTTTACCTTATGTTTTCAGTTTGTTTCTTTTATTATTATTATATTTTGTTGTCCTTATTTTTTTATTTATTTCTACTCTCCATAACCCTTTTTTGCATTGTACTATTGTGCCATCATTGAACATGTGTGCTTATTACATTTATTTACCCCAGTGGCTTTTTAAAAAGGTCTACAGGACCAAACGTTATGCTGTTTTAATACCTTGTATATTATCCTTGGGGCCTGTGGAAAAATTTAAAAAAATCTATTTTTTTTCTCAAAATTTTTTGGTGTGCGGTCAATCATTTTCTCTGTAACTAGTGGTGAATTAACACTCACCTACTTTTTTTACCACCCCTATCACAGTCCCGCTAACTGTGTTGGCCCCCCACCCCCACTATAATAAAAATACAGGGTGTTCTCCCCTTGCTGCAAGTATTGCCGTTATTATGTCACAACTTTTCCAGGCTTCTTAGCAGCCAGCATCCCCACATAGGTTGGGACTGCAGCCCTATTAGCTGGTCCTTCGTAGCATTAATGCTACATCTCGGAGATTGTGTGCCATTGGAGTGGTTAGGGGGAGCTATGGTTAGCTCCTCCCGGTTTCCCTAGGTTTTACTGTTTGTTCTGAGCCGTCCAGGAGATTTCTTAGGAGTGGTTGGGTCTTTTTTGGCGCTGCTGGGGGGCTGGTTGCTTAGGGTTCCATGAACTCCATTAAGATCACCTCCTTCAACGTGAAGGGGTTCAACATTCCTGAGAGGCGCTCTCGGATACTGTATGAGATGCACAAGACACGCTCACATATTTTATGCTTACAGGAGATTCATTTCAGCACAAGTCATCTCCTTACCCTGAAGAACAGATATTACCCTGCCTGGTGCCATTGCAGCAATCCAGATTCCAAAACAAAGGGGGTAGCGATCTTATTCCATAAGTCCCTCCCACATCAAATTCACGATATTAAACAAGATCCCGACGCGAGATTCCTCTTTGTCAGGTGCAGCATTTTGGGTACTCCCTATACGATTGCGAATGTATATGCACCAAATCAAGGTCAGCTGTCCTTTTTCTCGAAGGTTCTAGATGAGTCGACCCTTTTCGCACAAGGGGAGGTAATACTGTGCAGAGACTTTAACGTGGCACTTCAGCCTGTGATAGACACCTCGACGGGTCACTCGGCTATCCCTCGAAACAAATTGAACAAAATTAAAAAGTTGATGCATGACATGCAGCTGAGTGATGACTGGCGTATATTACACCCGGAGGGTAGGGATTATACCTTCTTCTCCCCCCCACACAAAACGTATAGCCATATAAACTACATATTTCTACAGCATTCCTTACTTCCTAAGATCAGGTCCGCTAGTATTGATGATATCTTACACTCGGATCATGCCCCTGTACATTGTCTGTTGTGTGTGCCCAATGCCTCACGGAAATCTTTTTCCTGGAGACTGAATGAGACGCTGTTGAACGACTCATTGTGTCTAGTGGAACTGAAGCAAACCGCCACGCACTTTACGGAGGATCATGCCACAGATGTCACACTTCCCCACTTCAAGTGGGAATCTTTGAAATGTGTGCTCTGGGGCGTGCTGATAAAGCATGGATCACGGTTAAAAAGAGAAGCGGCAGCATATTTAAACAAATTGCTTGCTCGTTTGCATTCCCTGGAGACAGAACATAAAAGATGTGGTGATGAGGCTGTTTACAGAGAGTTGACACAGGCTAACCATGAGGTCCATAAAGTGCTGGAGAGGAAAAATAAACGATAGAAACAGCTTTGTGCCCATTCATTTTATGAATGGAGCAACAAACAAGTAGGATGTTGGCTCGGGCCTTGTTTGTGTAATCCATTAAAAACAAAAAGGGAAAAGTAGTGCATTTTACCAATGAGATTTTGGAGGCATTTCGCACATACTATCAGGATTTATACAATCTCCCCAAACCGAAACTGTCCTCTTGCCCAGGTAGGTTGGAGGATTACCTCAGAAATACTGCGCTCCCTGCTCTGGATTCGGACAGGCTTGCTCTATTAGAGACACCTTTCACGGATGAAGAGCTGTAGTTGGCTATCTCCTCACTCCCGGCGGGCAAGAGTCTAGGGCCGGATGGCTATACAGCCAAATTCTATAAAGAGCTCAGGGAAGAATTAGGGGGACCCTTTAACTCCCCGTCTTTCTATAATAATCCCCCACCACAATTTCTTTTAGCGCATATCACGGTTATACCGAAGGAGGGGAAAGACCCCCTCTCTTGTCACAATTATCGGCCGACATCGCTGCTAAACACAGACGCCAAACTATTTACAAAGCTATTGGCCCTTTGGCTTAATTCCATTCTGGAGGACCTTATTGGCCTGGACCAAGTAGGCTTTGCTCCAACCTGCGAAGCAAGGGACAACACATTGAAAACCATCTCCGTTTTACAGAAAATGGACGGTGGAGTACCCGGAATGCTGCTATCTCTGTACGCTGAGAAGGCGTTTGATAGGGTCGACTGGGCCTTCCTGCGAGTGGCCTTGCAAAATTTGGGTCTGGGACCGCTCATGCTACAGAGGGTTATGACTCTATATCAGAATCCTAGGGCTCAAATCCGAATCAATGGCTCCCTTTCTGCACCGGTCTCGATATGTAATGGCACCAGGCAGGGCTGCCCTCTCTCGCCTATCTTGTATGTGATAGTGATGGAACACCTCCTACGTGATTTAAGAAGTAACCCAGATGTAAAGGGGATTCCTGTGGGAGATATACAGTACAAATGTGCGGCTTATGCCGATGACCTGTTGCTGTATATCTCTCATCCACTCACTTCTTTGCCGAATGTAATGGCTTCCCTAGAGAGATTTGGGGCGCTGACCAATTTTAAAATAAACTATACAAAATCTACTGCACTGGGCATAAATTTGGGGGAGTCCACCGTATTCTGTTGAAAATAGATTTCCCTTCCTGTGGGCTGGGCGTGCGTTTAAATACTTGGGAATACATATCCCTTCTGACCCGCAGGATTTGTATGAGCTCAATTTCATCCCCCTGCTGCGCACAATATCGGCAGATCTGGCGAGCTGGAATACCAAAGATTTCTCTTGGTTAGGGAGAATTAACATAATTAAGATGAACATCCTCCCTCGTATACTGTATTTATTACAGGCTGTGCCATGCTTCTTGCCCAAAACGTTCTTCGTACCAGTGGACAAAGCCTTGCGGAACTTTATATGGGCTGGTAAGAAAGCAAGGATAGCAAAATCGGTTCTCATCCGGGAAAGACAGGAGGCTGGCCTGGCTCTACCTGATATTAAGGCATATTACTTGTCAGGCTCTATATGTGCGTCGCGAGGTTGATTCAACTTCTATCATCACCGTTCCGCGAAACTATGGGTACAGTTAGAGGAAAGCACGTATAAAGCCCCGCTCGCGGGTCTCCCCTGGTTGCCCCACTCTGCTCTTCCGTTGCGGCTAGTGCAGAAGGAATAGAATAAAAAAAAAAAAAAGAAAAATAAAGAAATAAAAAAAAAAAATAAATAAAAAAAAAAAACATAATAAAATAAAAAAATAAAAAAAAAAAAAAATAAAAAATAAAAAAAAAATAAAAAAAAAATATAATAAACAAAATAAAATATAAAAAAATTAATAAAAAAAAAATGATAGGAAAAATAATATATAAAATAATAAAAATAATAAAAAGAATAAAATAATAAGATAAATAAAAACATATAAAATAAAAAATAAATAAAAATAAAAATAATAAATAAAAATCTAAAAAATAAAAAATATAAAAAAAAAAAAAAAAAGAAAAAATTAAAAAAAAAAAAAACAAATATAATATATAGAAAAAAAAAGAAAAATAAAAAAAAAATAAAATAAACAAAACAAAAAAAAAAAAAAAATATATAAAAAAATAATAAAAATATAATAATAAAAAAAAATAAAATTAATAATAATATAGCTCCATGTGGTGGTGGACACACCACTTAGCTTGGCGAGGCAATATAGGTGTTCCTCCGAGGTCTTCTGCCCTCTGTAGGCCCACTAACACTGATAATAGGAAATCCATCATTGGAAATATATTGGCTTCCCATTGTCACTACTGATGGCCCTAGTGGGAGACCATTATTATTTGCTGATGTTCTCACTTCTCAGGGGTTGCGGTCCATGGCGGAGATAGGGAGGAGAGGGAATGACTCCCTAGTGAATTGGTTTAACTACCTACAGCTTATGCACTATTATGCCTCCAATAAAATGGCGTTGAAATTTCACAGGTCCTTGACCCCCCTGGAAGAGCTGTATTCCAGAGGTACTCGCGAAAATCACCTGATATCTAAAATATATAAACTGATCGTCTCATCCATTTCGGAATCTGGGCCTGCTTATCGGTCGTGTTGGGCAGCGGAACTAGGGAGGTCTATCTCAGAAGAGGAATGGCAAAAGGCGAATTTATTGGCCTATAAGTCTATTGTGCCGTGTAAACAACAAGAGCTCAATTTTAAAATACTCTCCCGGTGGTATAGGGTACCTACGCTTTGCACTAGCGATACACCCCCAAGTTCCTAATGTCTGTTGGAGATGTGGAAACGCAGCAGGATCCATGTCCCATATTTGGTGTTCATGCCCAATGATTCAGGTATTTTGGGTTAAAGTCCTACACATAATTGAATTGGTGACAGGGATTAAGCTGCAAAACGACCCAACAGTAGTGTTGTTACAGATTTATTCCGTTGCCCTTAATGTTCCTCTAAGGGTCACTTACTTATCTTTATGCTCAGTGCAGCTAAGTCGGTAATACCTAGGTTGTGGAGATCGGCTGAGATTCCCTCGATATCAGCATGGCTTACTGAGACTATATCCATTCAGGTTAATGAAGCGATCCGTGCTAACACAACCAGTGCGCCGTACAGGTATTAGCTGCGTGGTGTGATGAGTTGGGAGACCTTCTGTGGCTCTTCGGAGTATGCTAGGCTCACAGGCACCTGAATACTCCGCTGTGCACTCGAGATTGGAGCTCCCAGAGGATCAAGGTGGCTAGTGTGCAGTCTCCGAGACAGGTACCAATCAAGGGTGTAATTACCGGGGTAGCAGGGGTAGCAGTTGCTCCGAGGCCCGGTGGCTTAGGGGGGCCCGCGCCCGGGGCAGCTGCTATCTACGTTCTTGCTACCCCGGTGATGCCGCTCCTGGGCTCGCCGAGCAGTGAACATAACAGCTTCACTCGGCGGGGGTGCAGTCTGCGGGGCCGGTTGTGAAGCAAGGGGGGGTTTCCACCGCGCCGGAAGGCTCCGCCCCATTGCTTCACTGCAGGCTCTCTCTTATATTGTTAGCATATCCGTGCGGCGCGCATACAATTAAGATGAAACGGCGGGCAGGGTAGAGAGTGTGCGCTCCCTGCCCCTGCTCGTACATAGCTGGCAGGCAGGTCACGATTGCGAGTTGATGTCATCGCGGCGCCTGCGAGCTTCCTTCACTCGGCCACAGCCTAAAGCAGGCAGGCTTGGAGTGGGAGGAGACGGAAAACGCCGGGGAGTGGGTCAGGTAAGTAATAAGCTATGGGGGGGGGCCCTAAAGGGGGGAGGGAGCCTATACTACAAGAGGCCCTATAAGGGGGGGGGGGGGAAACTAATCCTAAAGGGGACTCCTATTAATGGGTGGGGAATAATATACCTACAGGGGGCCTATTACGGGGGGGAAACATTATACCTATCAGGGGGCCCTTTTTACTGGGGGGGGACTATACCGACAGGGGGCTCTAGTTATGGGGGGGTGAAAAACTAACCTACAGGGTGGGCCCTATTACTGGCGGTGGAAAACATACTACAGGGGGCCCTATTACTGGGGAGGGGGGATATTACCTAACAGGGGGCTCCTATTATGGGGGGGGGGAGAAGGTAAACTATACCTACAGGGGGCTTCTATTACTGTGGGGCGGATCTATACCTACAGGGGTCCCTATTACTGGGGGGTGAAAAAAATATAACTACAGGGGGCACTATTACTGCGGGGGGGAGTAACAATACCTACAGGGGGCCCCAATACTGGGGTGGAAACTATACCTACAGGGGGCCCTATTACTGGGGGACACATCAAACGACCCCCCCCCGCCTGGGGATATAATACAGGGGGGGCCCTATACTGTGGGCGGAAACTATAGCTACAGGGGGCCCTATTACTGGGGGGGGAGGGAAACTTTATCATTACAGGGGGGCCCTATTACTGGGGGGTAGGAAACTATACATACAGGGGGCCCTATTAATGGGGGGGAGGAAAACTTTACCTACAGGGGGCCTATTACTGGGGGGGAGGAAACCTATACCTACAGCGGGGGCCCTATTACTGGGAGAGGAACTATACCTACAGGGGGGCCCTATTATGGGGGGGACTATACCTACAGGGGGCCCTATTACTGGGGGGGAGGGAAACATACCTACAGGGGGCCCTCTTACTGGGGTGGGGAAACTATACCTACAAGGGGCCGATTACTGGGGGGGGGCTATACTACAGTGGGGCCCTAATTACTTGGGGGGGGGGGAAAGGGGGGGGGGACTATACCTACAGGGGGGCCTATTACTGTGGGCGGATAACTATACTACAGGGGGGTCCCAATTTCTGGGGTGGGTAATTACCTACAGGAGGGCCCTATTACTGGGGGGCGGAAGGAATCTATAACCTACAGGGGGGCCTATTAACTGGGGTGGATAACTATACCCTACAGGGGGCCCTTCGATTACTGGGGGGGGGGGACTATACCTTCAGGGCGGGCCTATTCTGGTGGGCGGATCTATACCTAAGGGGGCCCTATATTTATGGGGGGGTAATATACCTTACAGGGGGCCTATACTGGGGGGTAGGAAATATAACTACAGGGGGCTCTATTACTGGGGGGGAGGAAACTATACTACAGGGGGGCCCTATTACTGGGAGAGGTACTTACCTACAGGGGGCCCTCATTACTGGTGGGGGGGGACTCTACCTTTACTGGGTGGCCCTAATTACTGGGGGGGAAACTTTTACTACTGGGGGCCTATTTAGGGGGGGGGAATTATACTACAGGGGGCCCTATTACTGGGGGGGGGGGAAATAAACCTACAGGGGGCCCTATTACAGGGGGGGGGGCAACTATACCTACAGGGGGCACTATTAATGGGGGGGGAAACTATCCTACAGGGGGGCCCTATTACTTGGGGGGGAACTATACCTACAGGGGGCCCTATTTGTGGGGGGGGGAAACTTTACCTACAGGGGGCCCTATAACTTTGGGGGGGGGGACTATGCCTAAAGGTGAGCCCTATAACTGTGGGAGGGGGCGGGACTTTGCCTACCAGGGAAGCCTAATTACTGTGGGGGGGGGCGACATATACCTACAGGGGCCTATTACTGGGTGGGAAACTTTACCTACAGGGGGCCCTATTACTGGGGGGGGGAACTATAACTAAGGGAGGCCTATTACGGGGGGGGAATATACCTACAGGCGGCCCTATTACTGGGGCGGGGGGGGAGTATAGCTACAGAGGGCCCTATTACTGGGGGGGGGGAAACTATACCTACAGGGGGGCCCTATACTGGGGGGGGGAACTTATACCTTCAGGCGGCCCTATTCAATTGGGGGGGAATCTATGCCTACAGGGGGCCAATTTCTGGGGGGGGGGGAAATATACCCTACAGGGGGCCCTATAACTGTGGGGGGGGGGGGACTTGCCTACAGGGAGCCCTAAAAACTGTGGGGGGGGGGGACTATGCCTACAGGGAGCTACTTATTAAAATTGGGGGGGGGGACTATGCCCTACAGGGAGGCACCTATTAATGTGGGGGGAGAAACTATACATAAGGGGGGCCCTATTAACTTGCGGGGGGACTATTCTAAGCGGAGGCCCTATTAACTGTGGGGGGACTATGCCTACAGGCCGGGCTATTACTGTGGGCCGGGGGGGTCTTTGCCTACAGGGGGCCCTAATAACTTGGGGGGGGAACTATACCTACAGGGGGCATAATAACTAGAGGGGCGGGTTACTAGCCTACAGGGGGCTCTAATGACTGGGGGGGAACTATTTGCCTATAGGGGGGCCCTAATGACTGGGGGGGAACTATTTGCCTATAGAGGGGTCCTAATCTACGGGGGGGACTATTCTGCTTTACAAACGGGGCCCCCCACCTTTTAAATCCACGGGGGGGGGATTTATTCTGCCTAACAACGGGGCCTAATCTAGAGGGGGACTATTTATTCTGCCTACAACGGGGCCCTAATCTACGGGACGGGACTATTCTGCCTACAACGGGGCCCTCATCTACGGGAGGGACTATTCTGCCTTCAAGGGGGCCCTAATCTACGGGAGGGGGCTATTCCTGCTACAAGGGGGCCCTAATCTTTTTATCAAATTTTTTTTTTGTCCCCCCCCCCCCACCCAACCCCTTTTTTTTTTTTTTTTTTTTATTTTTATTTTTATTTATTTTTTTTTTTATTTTTTGTTCGGGTGGGGACGACTATTCTGCCTAGTGGGGGGCCCTAATCTACGGGGGGGGGGATATTCGCCTACAAGGGGGCCTAATCTACGGGGGGGGGGGACTATTCTGCTACATGGGGGGCCCTAATCTACGGGGGGGGAACACTCTGCCTACCAAGGGGGCCGCTAAGTCTACGGGGGGGACTATTCTGCCTACAAGGTGGCCCCTTTAATCTACAGAGGGCCCTATTCTAAATACAGGGGTGATAAGCTAACAGGGGCCCCCGTTCTTATCTACATGGGAACCCTAGCTACCGCCGGGGGCCCGAAAAAAGCTGCCTATGTCTCCCCTAGTATTGCCGGTGAGTGCAAGCTACCCTGGCTAACCGCACCGGGGAGGGCCCCGTTGTTCTAATACTGCCTGGGAGGAGCCATAATTTACCAGGGAGTAATTCTTACCATTTGTGGCCATTATAATAAAATGGAGAGTTTGTACATGGGGGGGAGGGGGCACTCAGTTGGAAAATGATAAAAAAAAGTGAGGAGTCTCAGGTTTTTGAGTTGTAAAATTCTTAACAGGTAGAGTGTGTGGACGGAGTAATCTGTCATGGAGGTCTGGACCGGAATAGAGAAGAAAAGGGGGATAAAGTTGAACGACTCTAGACAAGACAGTCACCTGTGGGCCCTAAATGTAAGTAACTTTTGCAAAGCACTGTATATGGGTATCTACCAATATTTTGGTCACTGTATGGTGGTTATATACCAGTCTTGCGAGCTGTGTACACTAGTATTATACACTATCATGGTCATGTTATGGTGGTTATATTAAGTCTGCAGAGCTTGTGTACACTGGTTGTCTACCTACTATATGGTCATTGTATGGTGGTTGATATAACGGGTCTGCAGAGCCTGTGTACACTGGTATCTATTATTATAATGGTCAATGATTGGTGGTTTTATACAGTCTGCGAGCTTGTGTACATGGTGTCTACACACTATATATGGTCCACTGTATGGTGGTTATATACAATCTGTAGGAGCCTGTGTACACTGGTGTCTACCACTATTGGTCACGTATGGAGGTATATTATACAGTTGCAGCACCTGTGTTACAATGGTGACTACCACTATATGGTCACTGTTATGGTGGTTAATATACTAGTCTGCAGTGCCTTGTACATGGTATATACCACAATTATGGTCACTATATGGCAGGGTACTATTGGTCTTTGTGTATGATCAGTAATAGTAGTAGGTATTATTTCAGTCACTTTGTTAGGTCATGTTCTGGCGCGGTATTAATCAGGTTCCTATGTAATAGGGGTTATTGGTAATATTGGTTTTGGTTTATAGTGGGATTTGTTTGGTAAGCGAGTATGTGGTGATATGTGGTGTATTGTGAAGGTATGTTGCCTATGTATTATCTAGGCATGGCATGTCCTGGGTAAATGTTCGGGAGCGTAGGGATGTGGGCAGAGGGGTTAGCCTGAGGGGAGGGGACACACAGCCAAAAGTTCGCTATGGGGCCCAGGCTTCTCTAGTTACGCCCCTGGTACCAATATTGCATGGAATCTTACACACACACCCATCTCAGGGCATACTTACATTCCTGGCCCTCCTCCCTCTCCTAGGCCTGGCTATTTGTTCCATTTTATTTTTTTTTTATTATTTGTGTGTTGGATTATTGAGTATTTAGGGACTGGCTATCAAATGTGCTTCCAATGGCTTTAAGAATACTAGGAAAATGAGCTTTTCGTTTATATTTCCAGTACTATCTCTAATTTTCCACGACCAGATATTGTATTTCTTTTGCACTTTAGATTGCAACGTTACGTATCTCCTTTTCCATAGTTATTATTTAGTGTTGTTAAGCACAAGTGGTTCAGAGATTGTTTTTGTCAACTGTTCATCCATTTGGTATGTAAGAACGGATGTCCCGAGATATACGGTCGTTGGTAGTGCTAATGTGATGTTTTGTATCAGATCTTGAATACTTAATAAAACGTTTTGAATACGAAAAAATAAATAAACCTCATTTTCACACGCTAACGCTAAAAAATGTTTTGAAACACCTGTGGAGTCGATATACTCACTACATCCCTGGATGTACTCCTTAAGGGGTGTAGTTTCCAATAAGGGTCATTTTAGGGGCGTTTATTAAGTTTAAGCACTTCAGGGTGTCCGCAAACCTTAAATGGCACCTAAAGAAAATCATATTTAAAATGAGACCACAAGGGCCAGTAGGTGTCCTCCTATTCTGAGGCTTGTGGGTGAGTCAAATGGTGCAAGAGCCACATATGGAATATCTCTGAAAATAGCAGAATTGGGGGAAATAGATATTAAGTTGCATTTCCCTGGTCACATATACCATGTTTCGGTGAATAATGGATCAAAATTGAAAATCTGTAAAAAAAAAAAAAAAAAAAAAGTAAATTTTGAAATAAAATTTAAATTTGCTTTAATTACGGCGAAAAACCCAATTGGGTAATAAAATTACAAAAATCTTTTTTTAATATGTAAATGGGTGTTTTAAGGAACCGGTCTAGGGTGCACAAGCAGACACAGAATGAGACGCTGATGCAGTTTCCAACCACTGACCCTGCCTTTTGGGGGTGTCCGACTCCTTAACAGGTCGGCCCCAATCTGAAGAATGGGAGCTACACTAAATAAGTGCAGACACAAGATGCAGACAAACGAACACAGAACACAAAGAGGGGTCAGACTAAAGCCCCGGGCCCCGATGGCTTCTCAGGAGAATTCTACAAGATTCTTAATCCTGAAGTCACACCCCTTCTAACCACCGTCTCTAATCTATTTCTGACTAACACTCCCATCCCACAACATTATGAACATGGCGTTTATAAAAGTGTTACTGGAAGCAAGGAAAGGACCGTGTCTCTCCCCATCCTCATACCACCAATTTCATTAATAAAGTTAGACGTAAAAATCAATTCAAGGTGCTGGGGACAGGCTGGCCACTCTCTTCCCTGTCTCATTAGCTCTCAACAGACGGGGATTCGTTAAGGACGTGCAGCCGTCTTTAATATTAGTTTAAAGTCATTACTGTCCTGGAATGAGAATCATATGTAATACGGGCTTCATCCCACCCCTCAGCTTGTCGATGTCATTATGCAGAAAAAAGCGGTTCGACAGGGTCAGGCTGAGATGGACTGGGGGCAGTTGATGGACGGATTACGGATTCTCAGGGAGCCTTTTGTCCGTCTTATATCTCTTCTCTATTATACATTCCCCTCGACCAGATCTATACCCCGGGTCATTCTTTTTGGGCCATTAATTTGGGGGGAGGCACCTCGCCAGGGATGACCATTATCACCCTACTGTTTAATTTGGCCATTTAGAGCCACGCTCCAGGAGCTGGCGCCGCTATTCCAGATCTCCTGGGCATTAATTTCGGTTCATCCAAATTAGGTCTCTTATTTGTGATGATCTTTGATTTAATCTATCTGGACCCACTGGGGAGGGTTCGATAGCTTTTAGATCTGTTACAAGAGTTTGGACTTTTCTCGGGGCTTCTAGGACAATGTTTTAAGTCAGAATTGTTGGATCTCTCCCTGCTCATTCCACCCTCCTCTACATGGACTTCACAATTTACCTATATCCCATGGAGGGTGCCTCATCAAGTTTCTGGGAATAAATATCGGTATGTCCCCTGAGTCCGTTTATCACCTCAATTACCCCCCTTGTTCCTCACAAAATTGGTTAAGGACTAGATCGATGGATGCATCTTTGCCCACTTACTCGCTAAGGCTCATCTTCTCGAAGATGATGACATTCCAAAAAATACTATATTGGTTACACCAAACAATCCCCTTTTGCTTAGACATAAAGATGTCGCCATCTTTATACCGCTTTCACCTTCTTTCCTTGGATTAAATATACGCCCCGGATGCTAGCGAAACTGATATCTCAAAGGGATAGGGGGCGGGGGGGCCTGACTGATTTGCCGGATCTTAGGTTGTTTAATCTTAGTCAGCCTCTGCGGTCCACGGATCGGATTGGGTTAAACAAGTCTTCCAGGATAATTCATATCTCTTCTACTGTGGCGGCACTTGTTCACCATGAACGCTTCAGGCCTTTCGTCATACCAAATATTCTGCTATCCTAAGGTGGCGAAACATTAGCATCATTGTTGAGGGACTCGATCAGAGCCTGGAGGGCCTGTAGAAAACCAGTTCTCTCTGCACTACCACGACGTAGATACCTTCCTATCTATGGACACCCAGAATTCTAAACCTCTGTCCTTGTTAATCCCCCCAATTTTAAGTCTGGAGGAGTAAGGGGATTTTAACTAATTTCCCAGCTTATTCACCTTCCCAAAGGATTTACTCTCTCTCACAGAAAAATTTTTTTATCTCAAAATTATTACCTTGCACCATCGCATTTTTTGGTTACTCCCAAATAGGGAGTCTTTTTTAGAAGAGACATGAGGCCGTCTCATTTTCAATTGAATGCTTTTTGATATTGTTATGGCCCTACCTTCTTCAAACAGACCCTACTCTCTATCAGCGGCTATATGCGGGTCTTCGTTGGGGTTCAGGAAGAACGAGGGGCCTTGGCAGGGTTTTTTGCCTAAGTGGGAAGGAAGGTCTTCCCTATCCAGGGAGGGGATCTCTACTCAATTTCTCCAGGGCAGGCTGAAGTCCATAAATTTATTAGTTAATGAGAAGTGGAGGGACACGTTCTTTAGAATTGCCATTCCGGCAATTTCACGGTTTGTTAATATCCCCCCCCCCCCATCCAGTGTCCAGACCGTTTGACGGTCTGCCCCAGTATGGCGCACCCCCGGCCAGATTTTGTCCCTTAGTTTATGTCCTGTGTGGAAAAACCATGAAGTTTGGGAGACAGTCATTACAGACTCTGATCTTAAGCTTCGGTTGTGTCATTAATACCCTTAAGGCAACACAGCTTCCTGTTCCATAATTTACCACAACATTTTTAGGAACCACCCACTCTGCACATATTTTTATTAGCGGCTAAAAGAGCCTCCTGGCCAAATGGTTGGAACAAACCTTCTCAACATTGCAGGAAGTGATCCAGGGTGGTTAAAACATCAATCTCGAAATGGACAGAATACGACATATCAGGGACTAAGGGAAACCAATGCTCTAAATTTTTCAAGAAATGAGCAGGGAGTTCATAGGTAACTTTTACACCCCCCAGGAGATCAAGGAGATCATGCAGCCTTTTGTTTAATACCTCCTGGTATCTTCTCCTTCGACTAGAGGGCGCTCTGGGGGCTTTACATGTCTGTACCCATAAACATGGGAGCTTTACCTCAGCATCCCTGACCTCCGTTGCCTGGATACTCCCTGGGTAACTGTGCCTCAGAGTTGGGGGTGAATATGTCCTCTATCTATTTCACTTCCTCGGGTGTTGTGGGGCGAGGCACGTGTGACGATCTAACAGCATTGCACCAGCACAGTTTTTGTTTTCACCTTTTATTCCAGACCTTACTTGATTACATAGGTGTATGTGATTATGTCTCTTATACATAACTGCGTATGGGTACCACTGTTCTGTGTTGTTTTGTTTTGTTTTACTTTTTAATTATTTTTTGTTTTCTTTCTTTAGTGAAGTTGGAGCCGTCTTTTGCTTCATCCTTATTATTATTATTATGCCAAAGTATGTCATTAGTGTTATTTTGTACTTTCATGCTTAGTACTTTTCTTATCTGTACTAATGGTGCCTTATATTATTTCTTTGTGTATCAAGTGGTATCTCATCTATTGGACACTTCTTGTATGTTTTTGGTATTGTAATATGTAATAAAAATTATGTTTACAAAAAAAAAAAAAGAGCCAGGTTAATAACGGTCGGGCAAAGCAGTACCAAGTCACAAAACAAGAGAATAGTCAGTAGAACAGCAAGGTCGGATAACAGAAAAGAGCAAAGAAAGGTAAGGGCTAGCTAGTGACTATAGCAGGCAAGGATGAGAGGCAAATTAATCCTTTTATAGGGAATCAGAAAAACAGAACAGAGATGATAGGTAGTAGGGACACAAGACCAGATTGGAATACCAGACTGTCAATCAACAAGAGAAGCAAGAACCAGGTTAACCAGTGGAGTGCTGGAAGATTCCTGACCATGGGCATCAGCCAGGAATCAATAGTACAGACTGGAAAGACTGAGATCACACTGGAATACAAATAAAAAGCATTATGTCAGAAACCACGTTTTTTGTCGCAGCGACCATGGCCGACGACCAGAGCTCAAATCTGGGGGTCTGTCTGGCACAATCATGACAGTACCATCCCTTATGAGGGGCCACTGGACCCTCAACAGACCCTCCAGGTTTAGAATGGTGGGCTTGGTGAAATTTTTCCTTTACCAGCTTGGGAGCATATTTTGCTGATGGGAATCAAAGACGGAGATATTTTGGTCCGGGTCGCCATTTTTAATTAGCATATTTGATTTGTTTTAGATGGCGTTTTTTTGGTGCCAACCACTGACCCTGCCTTTTGTGGGTGTCCAATTCCTTTACAGATTGGCCCCACCAGAAGTCTGGGAACTACACTTAATAAGTGCAGACACAAGACACAAACAAACACAATAAAGAGAGGTCAGACTACCAAGGTAAATAACGGTCGGGCAAAGCAGTTCCAAGTCACAAAGAGAGAGAATAGTCAGTAGAACAGCAAAGTCGGATAACAGAAATGAGCAAAGAAAAGCAAGGGCTAGCTATTGACTATAGCAGGAAAGGATGAGAGGCAAATGAATCCTTTTAAAGGGAACCAGAAAAACAGAACAGAACAGAGATGATAGTTAGAAGGAACAAAAGACCAGATTGGAATACCAGACTGTCAATCAACAAGAGAAGCAAGAACCAGGTTAACCAGTGGAGTGCTGGGAGATTCCTGACCATGGGCGTCAGCCAGGAATCAATAGTACAGACTGGATAGACCGTGTTCACAATGGAATACAAATAAAAACCAGGGTTACGGCCATAGACGGCGACCAGAGCTCAAAGCTGCGGGTCTGTCAGGCACGATTATGACAGGTGTAGTTTCTTATATTGAGGAATTTATGTGAGTATCAAACATACAGACCCCTTGAAGCCACGTCAGAACTTGACTGGTATTTAAAAATATCAATGTTGAAAATGCTCCTGAAAATGTGAAAAAATACTACAAAATTTCTAATCCCCTTTATGTTGTAAAAAAATAAAAATATTTATTCCACAAAAAAAGTATCTGTCTTAAATGTAGAAATTTTTGAACTTTGAAAATGGCAAATTTTGATAATATATTGATATTTTTCACAAATAAACAAGAATTGTTTGGACCAAAATTTCTTACTAACTTAACCCCTTAACGACCTAGGACGCATGCATACGTCCAGGTCGTTTGGGGGTTCACGCACCTGGACGTATGCATACGTCCTGAGGATCGCACGAACTCTAAAGCAGAGTTTGCGCAATCGGCGCGGTATGTCAGCTGACATCCCGCAGCGTCGGCCCCGACCCAAGATCGCTCCGGGGGGAGGGGCGGTTAACCCCTTAATTATTGCGACCATTGGGTCGCAATAACTAAGGGAGATGTAGGAGGAGATCGCTCCTCTTGCGTCTCTGTTGGCGAAAGCAGCGGCTGCTGTGTGCTGACAGAGCTTGGAAGGCATAGAATGCCTTTCGGTTTGTCTGAGACGTCACGATGCCCGGCCGTGCCCTGTGGGCATAGCCCGGCATCGTGACTGACAGTTGTCATAGAGACCAATACACAGCTATAACTGTGTATTGGTTTCTATATGAATGAGCGATCTAAAGATCACTCATTCAAATTCCATATGGGGAAAAGTTAAAAAACAAATGTGAAAAAGTAAAAAAATGTGAAAAATAAGTAAAACACAAAAACGAAAAATAAAATAAAAAACATGTACATTGCCCTTTTCCCCTTTACAACCGCCAATCGCCCCAAAAAAGATCAAAAATAAATAAAGGACCCATATTTGGTATCACCGCATGCGTAACGACCTGCCCTATAAATCTGTCATGTTAATTTACCCGTACGGTGAACGCCGTAAAAAAAACAATCACAGAATTAAGATTTTTGTTCATCCCGCAGCACATAAAATGGAATAAAAGCGATTAAAAACTCCTATAAACGCCAACGTTGTACCAATTAAAATGTCAGTTCATCCTGCAAAAAAAAAAAGTCCTTATAATAAAAAAGTTATGGCTCTCAGAAGATAGCGATGCATAAATATTCTTTTACACACTAAAAACACTTTTTTTTTTTTTTTTAAAGAGCTTCAACATAAAAAAAGATATAAATTGGGTATCGCCATAATTGTATCGGCCCACAGAGTAAAGCTAACTTATTACGGATACTGCACAGTGAGCGCTGTTAAAAATAAAAACAAAAAACACTACTAGGATTGCAGTATTTTCTTCACTTTGCCTTCCAAAAAACGGATCAAAAAGTCTTGTCCCCCAAAAATGATACCAATAAAAATGTCAACTCATCCCGCAAAAAACAAGCCTGTACACAGCTCCGTACACAGAAAAATAAAAAAGTTATGGCTCTCAGACTATGGCGATGCAAAAATGTGTTTTCCTGTTTGAATAAAAGTGTTTTTATTGTATATAAGCAGTAAAAAATAAAAAAAAATATACAAATTGCGTATTGCTGTAATAGTCATATCTAACGCAGAGTAACTGCTATAGAAAATAAAAAACACTACAAGGATTGCTGTATTTTGTTCAAAATGCCTCACAAAACCTTAATAAAAAGTGAACAAAGTGTTGTATGCACCCCATAATGGTACCAATCACACCATCAATTCACCCCCGCAAAAAACAAGGCCCTACACAGCTCTGCACACAGCAAAATAAAAAAAGTTATGACTGTCAGAATAGGACAACATAAAAAGCAATTTTTATAGAACTATTTCTATTGTGTAAAAGTAATAAAACATAAAAACTATATAAAAATTTATACCATTGCAATTGTACCGACCCCCTTAGTAAAGTTATCACATCATTTACACTGCACGGCAAAAGCTGTAAAATTGAAGCCAAAAAACAATGGCGGAAACTTCATTCCCCCCCCCCCCCCCCATTTTCATGGCCCAATGCTAAAAAATAACGATGGAACACCTGTGTGCCCAAAATGCACAATACACCCCTATATGAGATCCATGAGGCATGTTGAATCTAAAATGGGTCGAATTCTGGAAGGTTTCACCTGTTCTGGTACTTTGGGGGCTTTGCAAATGCGACATGGCCCCTCCAAAATCTGTGTTCCAAATCCAAATAGCGCTTCCTCCCTTGTACGCCCTGCCATGCGCCCAAACAGCAGTTTACACCCGCATGTAAAGTATTGCCGAACTTGGAAGAAATTGCTTAACAAAGTTTTGGGGTTCTTTTTTCCAGGATTCCTTGTAAATATGAAACATTTTAAGCTAAAATTGCAGATTATTGGAAAAAAAAATTTTCTATCTTCACAGCCTAATGCTAAAAAAAATTTGTGAATCACCTGTGGGGTCGATATACTCACTACACCTCTGGATATATTCATTAAGGGGTGTAGTTTCAAATATGGGGTCTTTTTAGGGGTGTTTATTAAGTTTTAGCACCTTAGGGCGTACTCAAACTTGAAATGGCGCCTAAATAAAATCGCATTGAAAATGAGACCCCAGAGTCCGGTAGGTGCACCTCCTATTCTGGGGCTTATGGTTGAGCCAAATAATACACTAGGGCCACATATGGGATATCTCTAAAAACAGCAGACTTGGGGGAATTGATATCACGTTGCATTTACCTAGTCAAATTTACCGTATTCCAGTGAATAATGGATAAATATTGAAAATCTGCAAAAATAGTGAAATTTTGAAATTTCACCTCCACTCTGCTTTAATTTCTGTGAAATATCTAAAGGGTTAACAAACTTCCTAAACACTGTTGTAAATACTTTAAGGGGTCTAGTTTCTTAGAAGGCGTCATTTATGGGGGTAACTAACATACAGGCTCCTCAAAGCCACGTCAGAACTGGACTGGTCCCTAAAAAAAATGTATATTGCAAATTTTCTTGAAAATGTGAGAAATTACTACCAAGTTTCTAAGCCCTCTAATGTCATAAAAAAGGACATTTAAAAAATGATGCCAACCTATAGTGGACATATGGTAGATGCTAGTTATAAACTATTTTGTGGTGAATAATTATCTGTCTTGCACACAGAAACTTTGGAACTTTTAAAATCACAAATTTTTCCAAATTTTCATGAAATTTTGATATTTTTCACAAACAAACAAGGATTCTATGGATACAGTTTTCTTACTAACTTAAAGCACAATGTGTCACGAGAAAACAATCTCAGAATCACATGGAGAGGTAAAAGTGTCAAAAAGTTATTCTCACATAAAGTGACACACACCAGATTTCAAAAATAGGGCTGTGTCAGTAAGGCCAAAACTGGCTGGGTCCTTAAGGGGTTAAAAAGGGAAGTCAATATCCACAACAAAACTTACAAGAGTTTCCTCACCACAACGATTGGCTTTTAACATGTCAGGAAAGGCAAATAAAGACTATTACTAAATACATTGCTATGTTGATTATTCTGTGGTCAGCTAGGCGCACGTTACACACAGGAATATGAAACATACACAGCTCTGCTCTGGGGCATAACTAGAATTCATAGGGCCCTATAGCAAAATAAGATGGTGCCCCACCACCTAATGACAACAAACTAGAACAACCGCATAAGTAGCAATAATTGAAGGCATAAATAATACCGCCATGTATCAGTAAACCCATAAAGTAGTACTAGAGAGCAGAAGGCCACTAACTACTTGTTCCCTACAGAAAGGATCAGTGTTCCAGCATCTGAGTGGAGCCCCTCAATCTCTGGGCTCCAGAGCACTTGATTCCTTTCCTCCATGTGACTGATCACATGACAGTGACATCATCACAGGTCCTGGCAGCACACAGCCGTCACATGACTCCCCCCACCATGTGACATACACACTGGTCCTGTAAGCACACAGCAGTCACATGACTCCTCCCTCCATGTGACATCACAGGTTCTGGCAGCACACAGCAGTCACATGACTCCTCCCTCCATGTGACATCAACACAGGTCCTGGCAGCACACAGCAGTCACATTACTCCTCCCTCCATGTGACATCATCACAGGTCCTGGAAGCACACAGCAGCTCTTCTGGTGGGAGGTGAGTTGTATTTGGATACATAGCTCTTGTATAGTATATAAGGTGAGATCTGCTGATGTTTCGGTATAGGCAGTGATCACCTGACAATCCATTAGGTCACACTGAAGACGTATTGTCAGAATAGGTCCTGGTCTTGGCTGCCATGACGATAGCACAGAGTTGCCTTCTTTGTCTCGAATCCCAGCCTTTATACTGAGATACTCACTGTACGTTATAGCTGGAGTCACTTACTGTGCCTGCACCTCCCCCACATAACTGGGAGTCACAGTGCTAGGAGGGTTACAGGGTTTGACTATTTTAGTTGGATTTATCAGTTATGACAGTTGGCTGCAACCCAGTGCGGTAGCGCCTCTCTCCCCTCAGCTTCCCCACTGTCATCCATGTCAGTGCGTGACGTGAAGAAATGTATAATGTCCATGATACTTGTTAACCAGTCTTTTGCTGCGCATGCGCCAGTCTCTGAGGCTCCAGAACAGCGCAGGCGCAAATGTACATTGCTGAGGGATTGAGTCAGTGTTCTGAGCTTTGGGACCAACGCATGCGCAGCAGACCTGTTTGATTTGGTTCTCTTTATCTTTTAAGATTTGTGCGTAAATGTGATGTAGTTTTATGGTTGAGTTTATGCAGAAATATAGAAAATTCTGAAAGGTTTATAAACTTTCAAGCAGCAAAACCTAAATTCTACCCATTCTCAGTGACTTGGCATCAATCTGTGATGGATTCCCAGGCTTAATGTCACAGCTGAATGTGTGTTAAAATTCTAATGTTTCCTGGCCGCTCTAGCACTGATACTTCTATGGCTTTCTTCAGTCTCAGTTTACATTGTGCAACTACACGTTTGCGTGTTTTTTTAATATTGTTTCAGCTTCTTTCTCTTTTCTACAGTGTAGGATCCGCTCAGTTGATAGCTTCTGTATAGGATATTTTCCCAGACTGACTCATCAAGGATGGCTAGAGACAAGAATGAGAGGACAGAATGTGTATTAAATCTCACTCTAGAAATACTCTTCCAGCTTACTGGAGAGGTAAGAGGTTCTGATGATGTCACATTACATCGTTCTTATCTATGGTAATAACAGATGATATGACTGGAGAGGGGAGGGGGCTTGATGATGTCACATTACATCGTTCTTATCTATGGTAATAACAGAAGATATAACTGGAGAGGTAAGAGGTTCTGATGATGTCACATTGCATCATTCTTTTCTATGGTAATAACAGATGATATGACTGGAGAGGGGAGGGGGCTCTGATGATGTCACATTACATCATTCTTATCTATGGTAATAACAGATGATATGACTGGAGAGGGGAGGAGGCTCTGATGATGTCACATTACATCATTCTTATCTAT
Organism: Phyllomedusa bahiana; assembly: GCA_025379985.1. Taxonomy (NCBI): domain Eukaryota; kingdom Metazoa; phylum Chordata; class Amphibia; order Anura; family Hylidae; genus Phyllomedusa; species Phyllomedusa bahiana. Next base: position 50,230 of record JAODAL010019326.1, on the reverse strand, counting down.
GGTAATAACAGATTATATGACTGGAGAGGGGAGGGGGCTCTGATGATGTCACATTACATCATTCTTATCTATGGTAATAACAGATGATATGACTGGAGAGGGGAGTCACCTCTGATAATGTCACATTACGTCATTCTTATCTATGGGAATAACATGATATGACTGGCGAGGGGAGAGGGCTCTGATGATGTCACATTACATCATTCTTATCTATGGTAATAACAGATGATATGACTGGAGAGGGGAGGGGGCTCTGATGATGTCACATTACATCATCCTATTATGGTAATACATGATATGACTGGAGAGGTAGAGGTTCTGATGATGTCAATTGATCATCTTTTCTATGTAATAACAGATGATATGACTGGAGAGGGAGGGGGCTCTGATGATGTCACATTAATCATTCTTTCTATGGTAATAACAGGATATGATGGAGAGGGAGGGGGCTTGATGATGTCACATTACATCATTCTTATCTATGGTAATAACAGATGAATGATGGAGAGGGGAGGGGGCTCTGATGATGTCACATTACATAATTCTTATCTATGGTAATAACAGATGATATGATGGTGGGGGAGGGGGCTTGATGTCACATACCATTCTTATCTATGGTACATAACAGATGATTGACTGGAGAGGGGGAGCTCTGATGATGTCACATTACATCATTCTTATCTATGGAATAATGATATGACTGGCGAGGGGAGAGGGCTTGATGATGTCACATTCATCATTTCATTGGTAATAACAGATGATATGACGGAGGGGAGGGGGATCTGATGATGTCACATTACATCATTCTTATCTATGGTAATAAAATGATCTGACTGGAGAGTAAGAGGTTTGATATGTCACTTACATCATTTTATATGGTAATAAAGAGTATGAGAGGGGAGGGAGCTTGATGATGTCACATTACATCATTCTTATCTATGGTAATAAAAGATTATATGACTGGAGAGGGGAGGGGGATCTGATGATGTCACATTATTCTTATTTATGGTAATAATAGATGATATGACTGGGGAGGGGAGGGGGATCTGATGACGTCACACTACATCATTCTTATCTATGGCACTAGCAAAATATCTGACTGAAGAGGGGCGGGGGCTGTAAATGTTTGTGGCAATATTTTTCAATGTGTATCTCCATAAACAGGATTACAGAGTGATGAAAAAGATGTCTAGCGAGTGCTCTCAAGCCCTGGAGTCTGAAAGTTGGGGAAGATCTCCACCACAGACTCAAGTACATGAGGAAATCGATGAACAGAAGATCCCAAACTCACCAACAGGATCACTGAGCTGCTGACTGGAGAGGTGAGGTTTTTGGGATTGCTGGGATATTATACAGTAATACCATTGGAGGGGCCTGGGTAATGACTGTATTATTGTCTGTGTCGGGTTCCTGAAAGGTGCAGACACACAAAAATAAACACAGCAGAACACTGCAAACACTAAAAACTATATATATGAATAAGTTGTAATTACAGTACTACTACATCTAATTTACATACAAATCTTATGTTCTTAATGAAATTGTGAGAGCTCTTCTACCAACGGCAAAGTGACCTAAGCTCAGATAGGGATCTACATTTACAGACCCCTCTCCTGTTGCCAAGATCAGGCCTTCAAGCTGAACATTTTTTTTTTTTTTAATTCAAAACGCTTTATTGATATAAGGAAGATCAAGCAAAAATGCAAACAATCCAAGAAAAGGAGACTTGGGAAGTCTCTTATAACACAGAATACACGACAGTATTACCAAAAAGAAGAAAAGCAGACCACTAAGGTCTGAATATTAGTTTGATTCTAATAAATCAACCAACACTGATAATAAACACAGGTATTAGGACATTGTGATTCAATGAAAACGCAGTCAAAATATCAAAGTCATACCCAAGATTAATAACAACATAAAGGTATAGAAACAAGGAAGGGACAGGGAAAATGGGAAGAGGAGAAGAAGAGCGAGAGAGAGTAAAAGAGACAACAAAAAAACATACACACCTCACAACAACAACAGCACCACACTAACAACACTCATATACATGTCACGCCTTCAGAAGCCACAGAGGAACTTACTTCAGAGAGGTACAGAATGTAGGGGAAGATTGGAAAGAGAGCCAGGGGGTCCATGTCCTATGAAGCTGTCGCACCTGATCATTGGAGAGTGACAAAAGTTCCTCCATGTGATAGGTGTGAGAGACTTCAGCAAACCATTCTGCAATAGTAGGCAAATCAGAGGACCTCCAGTACCTAGGAATGATGGTCTTAGCAGCTGGGTGTAGGTGGCGAAGTAATGATTTTTTATATGCCAGGGTTGGAAAGTCAAACATAAAAAGCAAAGCTGCTTCGGGTGTCCTCGGGAATGGCAGATTAGTAATCTTCTGAATTACATCATAAACAGCATCCCAAAACCTTTGCAGAGACCGACAATCCCACCAAACATGCAACATAGTGCCCACTTCTGTCCCGCAACGCCAGCAGGTGTCTGGTGCAGAGGGGAACCACTTATGTAATAGAAAAGGGACCCTATACCATCTTGAGAGTATTTTAAAACTCGTTTCCTGCTCTCTGGATGCTATCACTGCCCTTTAAGATAGAGCAAAACAATGTTGCCATTGAACCTGTGAAAAAGATTTATTAAACTCATCTTCCCAAGCTTTGCAATAAGATGGAAGTGTGGACCAATGAGTAGAGGACAATGGTCTATTTATAGAGGAGATGACCTGCCGTGGGAGGGTATTAAGGCACGTCTGCTCGAAAGGTGAGAGGGGTCTCTTGAGATCAACTGTTTGTCTGAGGGACTTAAAAAAGTGCCATAATTGGACATATTGAAAAAAGGAAAGGAAATTGGAGGTCATCTCAATAGGGAGAGAATGGAACGGAAGAATATCAGGTCCAAGTACAAAATTATTTAGACGAAGTGGGTTTGATTTAGAGCCTTCAAGAAAAAAGGGCACTTCCAGGCCGTGGGGAAATGCAGGATTGTCAATTATAGGAGTTAAAGGCCCAGACCGGTCAATTAAGTTGTACGAAGCTTTATAAGTAACAATTGTGGTCAGGGAGTGACGGGTAGTAAAAGAGGTGTGGTATCTATCAACCATGGAAGGAGTCCAGATCCAGAGGAGCGACGTCTAGGACTGGGGACAGACCGTGCCAGTCAGCCGAGCCCACAATTTACCACCTCTCGGGCGCACCAGGTCAAGGACATGAGAACAAGCTGCGGCCATATAATATTTCTTGCAATCCAGCAAGCCCAAGCCCCCAGCGTTTTTATGCCTAGTTAAGGTGGCATAAGCCAGTCTTGGTCGATTAGTGGACCAGATGAAAGTTGTAAAGATGCGTTGAACCCGTTTCCAGAAGGAATTAGGAATATATATAGGGATTGTTTGGGCAAGGTAAAGTAGATGAGGAAAAATCACATTTTAAGAATGTTCACCCTGCCAAACCAAGGGAACTCTCTCCTGCTCCAACCCTCGAGGTCCGTAGAAATTTTTTGAATATGGGTTTCAAAATTTAAAGTGAAAAATTTTGCAAGATCATTGGGAATTTTAATACCTAGATGAGTAAGGCCAGTTTGAGGACACATAAATGGGTAAGAGTATTTCAAAAACCTAAGATCTTTAGAGGGGAGGTCAATTCTCAGGGCTTCAGATTTCATAACATTAATTTTGACGTTAGACCAAGACCCAAAGCGCTCCAACTCGGACATCAGAGCTGGCATAGAAACCAACAGATCCGTCACATAAACTAAAAGAACATCTGCGAAAGCAGAGCTTTTGTATTCATGTCCTCCAATAGAGATTCCCTTGATGTCCGGGTTATCGCGAATGAAAGCCAACATATTCTCCATTACCAAGAGATACAGCAAAGGTGAAAGTGGGCAGCTCTGACGAGTACCATTATGGATGTTAAAGGGGTCTGATAAAGAACCATTGATCTTGATTTGTGCAGACGGGGACTTGTAGAGGGCCATGATTTTAGAGCAGAAAATGGTCAAATCCCCAGACGCCGGAGGGTGGACAGCAAAGAAGGCCAAGAGATCCTATCAAATGCTTTTTCCGCGTCTAGGGACAGGACCATCAGAGGGATCCCCCGGGACTGAGCATGATGGATAATGTTGAGGGTCTTCAAGGTATTGTCGCGGGCCTCCCTCCCTGGGACAAAGCCCACCTGGTCTGGGTGTATTAGATGTGGAAGAAGCGGATTCAACCTATTTGCCAATAATTTGGCGTATATCTTTATGTCCACATTTAATAAAGAGATTGGCCGATAACTACTGCAGGATGAGGGGTCTTTGCCCGGTTTAGGAATAACCGTGACATGGGCCAGGGTTGACTGAGTTGGGAATAGGTTGTCTGCTGAGATGAAATTAAATGCTTCCAACAATTTAGGGGACAGGGATTTCTGAAGGACCTTGTAGAATTTATTAGTGAAACCGTCCAGGCCTGGACTCTTCCCGCCCGGAAGATTTTTGATAACAAAAGAAAGTTCCTGTGGAGTAAAGGGGATCTCCAATTCGGAAATAACAGACTCTGGCAATCGAGAGACTGGATCATAAGAGGGTTGATCTACCGAGGAATGGGAAGGGGATCGTATATTATAAAGATTACAATAAAATGAGTGGAAGGCATTTTTTATTTCAGCGGTGGTGTGAACTACGTCTCCATTAGCAGTCTTGATGCAGGGGATATGGGACCTCACAATCTGTTGGCGTAAGGCTCTAGCCAACATATGACCTGTTTTATTTCCATATTCGTAAAATTTACTGCGGCTTGTTTGCAGGAACCGTTTCCAGACAATTCGAGAAACCGCCTTACTTCTATTCTCGCTGCAAGAAGATCTGCTAACACTTCTGGAGATAAAGCTAATTTATGTTTGGTTTCATGGGTTTCCACTTTTCGTAATGCTGCTTGTAATTTAGAGGCCCTATCCCTTTTCAGTCTCGCCCAATGCTTAATCGTGACGCCTCTGAGCATGCATTTGAGTGTTTCCATTGTACACATGGGGAAGATGTATCATGGGAATGATCCAATTGGAAGTGCTCAATAGATTGAGTTAAATCGGAGACACATACAGTGTCCAGGAGCAGAGATTCGTTAAGGCGCCATGACCAACCTGGTCTCGAGAAAGGACAGAAAGCTTACAGTAGATGGGAGCGTGATTTGACCAAAGTATATTGCCCACAGAGGTGGAGGACAACCACGGAAGGGCACCATGAGAAATCAGGATATAGTCTATCCGACTATAGGAATTATTTGGAGCTGAATAAAAGGAGAAATCTTTATCGTTTGCTGCACCCGTTCTCTGGAACATCCTACCACGTACCATCAGGCACAACCCCAGCCTTTGCAGTTTTAAAAGTGTCCTGAAAATACATCTTCTTAGGCAGGCCTACCAAAACCCCTAATTGCTAACCCACACCTTCTATCACACACATTTCTGTAACTCCCTACACTAGGGCAATCACAGGCACTTATCTGTATATAGATGTACTGTCATGGTGGCAGGTTCACCCAATTTTTTGGTACACCACCTTATATTTATAAACAAGGCTGGACCGTTGTAAATTTAGCACTTCTCTCCCTTTGTTTCCCCCAGGCACCCTCTTAGATTGTAAGCTCTTGCAAGGAGGGCCCTCACACCTTGTGTCTCATCTGTAAGAAGCCTTCACTGTGTAATGTCTGTCTTTTGTCTGTAATTATACACTCTACATTGTAAAGTGCTGTGGAATATGTTGGCGCTATATAAATAAAGATTATTATTATTATTATTATCATTTGGATTTTGTAGACGCTAAGCGTCACAAAGTTGGCACAAGTTGAGAGTCCTTCTGACCCATTTTATGGCACAGTATGAGAGGGCAGATTTACCTGCAGAATTGTCCAAGGTTGGATCCAAAGTTAGATTAAAGTCCACACAGAAACCAAGCTGAACATTTTTGTCTTTTTTGGGTTGTTTTCATGGGAGAGTTTGGTCTTTCATTTCTCCCATCCATCTGGGACTGTTTTTAATCAGAACAGAGTATAACTGGTACTTGCGTGCCTTGAGAATTTCAAAGGCCTTGGTCTGAGCGTAAGTGCAGGTCCTAATGTGGTCATCTTATCGCTGCTGGCTGTGCTTTCACAGTTTGAACGAAATGTGCACTGAAACCTCAGATTTTCATGTGTACTAGACATAACAGAACCGCAACTTGAAATACTTTATACATTCACTGTTTGACTATGTATTGGTGTTTGCAGAGTTCTGCCGTGTATGTTTTCAGGTGTTTGCATGTGTGTAACAGTCATGGCAGCATGCACCTACACAACTTATTTCATATTGTTTGAAACTGCTGCTTTCAGGTTCCTATAAGGTGTCAGGACGTCGCTGTCTATTTCTCCATGGAGGAGTGGGAGTATATAGAAGAACATAAGGATCAGTACAGAGATGTCACGATAGAGGATCTGTACAAGGACATCAAGATGGAGGATCTGTACAAGGACGTCATGATGGACGATCTGTACACGGTTGTCAAGGTGGATGATCAGCAACTCGTCATATATCCAGGTAATAGACATGACTCCATACACGGCTTTTAACCCCTTATCGACAGAGCGTTTTTTCTTTTTTGGTTGATGCATTTGTTTTTTCCTCCCTGCCTTCCAAAAGCCACGGCTTTTTTATTTTTCCACCTACATAGACATATGATGGCTTTTTTTAATGGGACAAGATGTACTTTCTAATGGTATCATTCACCATAGAATATACTAGGAAACGGCAAAAAATTTTTACAGGGCCGAAAATAGTACTGTAAAACAAATCCAAACATTTTCTATATTTGAAATTTGCACTTATTTGTACTCCCACCTACGGACCTGAGTGATGGTGAATTTATTTGTGAGCTGAAATTTTTATTAGTACCATTTTGGGATAGATGCGTTTTTTTTTTTTCCTTTTTTTTAATCACTTTTCTTAAAATGTTTAGGGGCCCTGAAATAACAAAAAAAACCTATTTTGGCATTAATTTATTTTCTACAGTGTTCAGCGTACAAAATAAATAGTTATATTTTAATAGATCAAACTTTTACAGACTGTAACAATCCACTCACATTCCGGCCACCATCTTGGTTCAGCCTGGGGGTTTCTTAGCTCACGGGATCTCCGTCTTTTGTAGAACAGTACTGGCACATCAATCCAGGAGTCTCTTTAACCTGGCCTCAGCCAGTTTTATTCAGGCATAGAATACAAAACATAAATCATAAACGGAAACCCTCAGGCCGTTTGGCCACTAAATACACACATATATCCAGTCCCTCTCTAAACGCGGTCGGGAACTAACGTCCAGCACTAGCAAAAGAAAAAATAGTACAGCCACCGTACTGTACAGGCTTTTCTCAAGCCTGGGGGCTAAGAGCCTCTTCCTTGGCTCAGCGTTGCTCCAGTCTTCAGGCAGCAAAACCACACCCCCATAACACCTGTAGAAGCAGGCTTTTTATAGGCCTGGAAAAATCCCTGGAACTGGAACGTGGGAACAGCCATCCACCCAACTGCAGCTGTTCTGGGAAAGCCACTACATACGAGTGTCAGCAACCTAATGTTGCTGACTGACCACACCTGGCTTCCCCCACCGAGACCAGGCCCACGGTGGCACGTTTGTAGCGGGTCTCCTGACGTACGACACCTAGTGGCAGCACCATGCGACCACCTATGGTCGCTCTGCCACAAGATGCAATTATGTGTAGCTTTTTTATTATTTATTTTTATTTTTAAATTGTCAAAAGGGAGGAGATTTAAACTTCAAATATTATTTTTATAATTTTGTTTCACTTGTACTTTGAGGATGTCCAAAAGGTGTCCCATGCGGTGGGAAAAAATCAAAAGAAAAAATTTACAGCAGTGCGAGTCAGTTAGCACACCGCTGCTTGAAGTACCTTACAGCCGAGTCTTGCGTTAGCAAAGGTACGGATTTTGTAGAATTTAGTAAAAGTATGAACAGAAGCCCAAGTCACAACTTTGGAGATCTATGAAACTGAAGCTTGCTATTGAACCAAACCATTGATAAGTTCTACCTTTTGGAGATTCTCTTGTTGCTGAGTGAAACCCAATTGTTATGGCTCCAGACCCCGGACGCCTGGGCCTGCTACCACCTCTATCAGATATAGATACAATAAGTTAGTATCCACACAAGACTAGGTGTGTGCTTAACCAAAAGAACACGTTTATTATTACAGCAGTAAACGTATATATCCTTAGTAATAATGACATGTGCAGTTAGCCGGAGAAACTTTCACAGCTTAAGCGCAAAATTAGAGCTAACATACATAGCTGAGTTCTGTTATAATTTCAAGGTCCTGAAGCGCAGACGAGAGTCCTTGAAATTGTATCTTGGTATTCGGACAGGAAAAGTTTTTCATGCTTTAACCCTTAACTTGACAATTCCCCCCTTTTGCACAAACAATACAGTATATTAGTGCCGTGCAAACTTCCTTCATCTGTAAAGAGAAAAAACATTAGACACTGCTTCACAATGCCTTTCCTGCACATTCTTTTCCCTAGCTCCTGTCTCTTAGCTGTGCCAACACCAGGGTAGCGAGGACGGGAAACGGAGTAGTGAGGCTTCGCCAGGTTTGAGACGAATCATCCCTGTTCAGATGATCCCCCTTTGTAGCTGGACTTTCCAAGCCCTGGTGAGCCCACTAAGCTGTCCCTTCATATTGGTGCAGAAAATTGACGTTTCTCCAAACAGGATACAATCTTCAATAATATTCAAGCAGCAATATATACAAGCAGAATAACTAAAAATATTTGTAATAGAGTCTGCAATATGCCCATTAGCCAACCCCCCAGTCCCTTGAACCAGTTAGCTGGGTTTAGGGCAGAAAAAGTTTCCCCCCACCAAGCATCTTTATTTTTTTTGTTTGCTTCGTACTATGTGGGGTTTTCCATTTGCTCTGGGTGTATTGTCTTTTGCCCTTTTTACCAGCATGTGTTTCTGCATGGCTAAGTAATACAATTGTTCGGATTTTATTATAAAAGTGGCAGGAGTTAACCTGGCCAGAGTACAGGTACCCTTTACTCCTACTGGCAACCATTTATAGGCATTTTGCCCACAGATCCAATAGGTTCCGGGTGGGAGGTCCCACAGTCCTGAATGCTGTAGGACCAATCGATGGGCCAGATCTACAAACCCTGAGATATTCTTGAGCATACACCAGGAGGGGACTTGCCCCAATGGACTACAATAGCCTGCTGTTGGCTCTCCACAGGGCGGGACACCTGGACTATATGCTGCACATTCATTACATGGTAGATTGCCTGGGATGGTTGCACAGGTCTCGTTAGTCCCATTTGGGAAATACCTATTCCCTTCCCACGACATATTGTGTAGGTATCGTTCTAGCAGGGAAGGTTTAAAGGCATCTGTGGTAGAGGATGTGGAGTTTAAGGTTATCTGGATGCCTTCACTCGGAATTTCCCCCAGATTGGCAACTCTCGAGTAATTACGAGATACCCAACTCCCCCCCCCCCCCCCCTTGTATGCAAGATACTGCTGATGCTCTATTGATGTGGTGAGATTACCCTGCCACCAGGGCAAAGATATCCATCCTACTATGGTAATCGGTATGCTGGTGTTCCAGTGCCTAGAGTATTTGGTGTAATTATTGGCTAATTGATCTGAGCAATTAGTCCAATCCCTCATTTCCTCCCATGACACAGGGATCGCCAAAAATGGCATAGATAAGGCCGTGACTGGGGCATGTGTGTATATCCAGCAATCTGTGTGGTTTATTTCTTTTGCTAGAACCATGTGATGTGCGGTGAGTTGATTTTCCTGTGGTTCATGTATTCCCATTAAAGCAATACTTATCCGGATCAGTGTCACTTTCCAGATGCACCTCAGGCCCGCTTGCAATGACTTGCATGGACCCATGTTGGTTTCCCTTCTAGCTTGACAGAAGTAGCAGTCGTCAACAGGACTTGGTATGGTCCCACGAACCGGGGTTCCAATGCTTTCCGGGAGTGTTTCTTAAGGTACACCTGATCACCTGGCTTAAGGGTGTGAGCTCCATTTTCGGCGTCAGGATCTGGCAAAGAAGAAAACACTTTTCCATGCACTTCAGTTAGTTGGTTCTGTAATTTTATCACATAACTAGTGAGACTATCACACTCCAATTGGCAAGATTGGGGAAAGTAACCACCTAGTCTTGGGGCGCTTCCAAACAAAACTTCATATGGTGTTAACCTGGCAGATGTGACCGTTCCTGCATTGTAGGACTGCAGCCTGTCTGAAACCGGGGTCCACCCAATTTCCATTTAAGGTGGTGGCCATAGCGTTGGCACTCTAGTGTGTGGGGAGGTGAAGGAGATTTAGGAAAGTAGGATACCATGCCCTTGGTAAACAACATTTTTCTCCTAACTTCCATAATCCGTCCTCTCCTAGCTTTGCTCCCCCCTTTTCCCAATCTTCTTCCCTGGCATTTGTCTGGGCTTCTTTGAGTCTATCTAAAGAGATAGGTTGAGTGACCTTCATCCACAAAAAATTCAAAGTCAGGATTCTGCAATGGAGCAGTATGTACGTTCGGGAGTGGGGCACATTCTGTTTCAATGAGTTTCGTACAATCATGGTCAAAGATTTTCTCACTGAGTTCCCTTCCTCCGCCCTTCTGAATCCAAGAATAATTCAGAGAAGTAGCCTTCCGGAATGCAATGTGTGGGGGCATCAGAAGTGTGCACTGTAGCTTTTTTTAACAGAGTAAAGGACTCCTTTGCTTCTGTGGTCAGGCAGAACGGTGTCTGCTTTGTGCATTCATACATAGGCTGCATGAAGCTGCTTCTTGCTGTGCATTTAGTGGGTACTGTCTAAGTTGGGGTAATTGACACCCTGGTTTCACTGTAACCTTAACAGGTGGTACAGGTAGACATCCTATGTCTGTTTTGGATCTTGCCCATAGGACAGTTGGGACGTTCTGTAAATAAGATTTTTCCTCACTAGTCCATACAACTGCTACTTCCGGAATTTCCTGCTCAAATGACACAATACAACATAGAGCTTCCTCATAAATTGGATCTGAAGGGATTTTTAAAGTTACGGTGCCATCTGGATGGTATTTGATATTAGCTTGTAGTGTGGTCAAAATATCTGCACCCAACAAAGTTCTGTCTGCCCCATCTGAAATCAAAAACCGTGATAAAAATGTATGGGGGCCAATTTTTACTTTTAGGGGTACAGTGAGTGGTAATTCTTCTATTAATCCACTATACCCGGATACAACAACAGAATCTGTAGATACTAAACTCTCGGGTATAAACTTTTTGTTGATGACAGACCTAGAGGCTCCAGTGTCCACCAGAGGTCTATGAGTGGCACCCTGTATGGTTATAGGGACATAGAGTGCTGGGCCTGGACCACTGCCTGTCCCCTTCAGTGCTGCTAGTCAGTCCTGTTCAGGACTCTCCTGCCTCTCCTTTTCTCTCTCATCATCTCTCTTTTTCTTTCTACAGTTACGTTTCATGTGGCCCTTGTTTCCCGCAATAGAAACAGGTTGGGGCCCCTCGTCTTGGTCTACCTCCTGTATTCCCCTCAACTTGTACTTGTGCAACCTTCACCTTCTTGTCCTTCATATCAACTTGCATTTGTGCTATCTTTCCACTTTTCTTTTCCTTCTGTCTATCTCCACTCCCCTTGCTTTTTCTAAGAGAGCTGTTGCATCTTCCGTGGATCTCCAATCGGGACAACATAATTTAAGTTTATCTGCCACTCGGGGATTCATTCCATCTAGGAACGTCCTTATCATTACTCTCCTTACTGGTCCAGTGGCAATGTCATGTCCCTCATGCCCTCCTGAATTCTAAACCAGAATTCATTCACAGTCTCATCCTGTCTCTGCTGCCCTGGGACTGTAGTTCCCTTGGTTGTCTGTTCTCCCTGGCAGAATATTGCCAACCTCTGACAAAACGTTACTCCTGATGCCTCAGTTCTTATGTCTGCTGGGGTATGAGGCTGGAGTTCCTGTTCTAATCTTGAATGTGTCTCTGGGGTCATTTTAAGTCTACACAGTCCTGCTATGTCTATCCATGAATTTAGGATTCGGCTCAACTCTTTGACTGCCTCCTTGCCATGATAACATAGGAGGAGGCGATTTAAACTCTGAGGGCCTCCGGTAGGTTTTGACTTTGCCTGTCCCATGATCCCTTCTTGTCCCTTCCGATCCCCTAGTTGGACGTTCCAATCAACAGATCCTCTGGATCCTTCCAGTATCTAATTGGTGTCCTATCATCTGGGGAAGCTAGGATCGAGAATACTTGGTCCGATCTGGACTGCACATGCAAGTATATCCTCCAAGCAATATATATTGCTACTAGGATGATACCTGTTATAGTCAAAATGTCATACCACACTCCGGAACCCACGCAGTCCTAAGATACTTTTACCGTATCCTTATTCCCGTTTATCTGGCCAACCTTTCGAATCGTGTCCCAGACTATTCATCGATAGTCAGGCTCATACATTCAAGCCTAAAGACAGGATGGACTCGACACCCAAGAACCTTCAGTCCTTAATCCTGTCCCTTATTTTCTTATTCCCGACACAGATTTGCCACTTAGTTTGTCACATTACCGGCGTTAAGCATAAGATCATGCCCCTCCTTTCAGAGCGCAGACACGTCTTAGTTCGGCAATCCCCTTCCCTAATTTAACAAACAAAAGCCTTATGCTTTCATACCAGTCATACTTTTACTCAGCAAGTAGGTCAAGGTTCTTTGTTCTGCAAGCGGACCCACTATATAGGTATACCTCTCTTATATCCCGGACTCGGACCAATGGGACATAGACTCGGGGAAGACACGGAGTAAATAAGTGCTTAATAAATAAATGCTCTTACCTGGCCAGGTTTTGTCCGTGCATTCCCTCGGTCACATTCCCTGCGTTGCTTCGAGATCCAAGGATTATGGGTGATACCCAATAGGTGTGGGTCCCTCTTCGGGGGCGCCAGCTGATAAGTTCTTCCTTTTGGAGATTCTCTAGTTGCTGAGTGAAACCCAATTGTTATGGCTCCAGACCCCGGATGCCTGGGCCTGCTACCACCTCTACCAGATATAGATACAATAAGATAGTATCCACGCAAGACTAGGTGTGCGCTTAACCAAAAGAGCCCGTTTATTATTACAGCATTAAACTTATATAGCCTTGGTAATAATGACATGCGCAGTTAGCCGGAGAAACTTTCACAGCTTAAGCGCAAAATTAGAGATAACATAACATAGCTGAGTTCTGTTATAATTTCAAGGTCCTGAAGCGCAGGCGAGAGTCCTTGAAATTGTATCTTGGTATTCGGACAGGAAAAGATTTTCATGCTTTAGCTCTTAACTTGACACCATCCATGAGGCCCCTCCAATCGAGTGTAATGAGTACTGACCCAAAATGGAAGAGGTACACCAACGGACCGATATCCTTCCGAGGTTGCAGACTAGATCCAGCTGGCAATGGTGGCCTTAGAGGCCGCAGGGACCCTATGCGGACACTCTGGAATGACAAAAAGAGAATTTGAGCACCTGAAAAATTCAGTGGCCAAGAGTTGGATCTGGACAGCCTTGACATCATCCAAACAATGCAACGGCCACTCTCGAGGTGGAATGGCAAAAAGAGGGTAGCACTTTCTTCCATTGAGGTGGAACGAGGAAACCACCCTAGGGAAAAACAAAGGAACAGGCGTAGGATGACCTTGTCTTTATGACGAACCAAAAACGGGGATCTGCAAGAAAGAACCGCCAGTTCAGACACTCGAAGGATGGATGTAATGGTCACAAGGAAGGCCACCTTCCAAAAAAAGCAAAGGAAGGGAAACTTCCCGCAGTGGTTCAAAAGTTGAAGACTGCAAGATTTAAAACCCATGGCTCGATCGGCTTACAAACAGGTAGGACTGAACTAGCAACCGACTGCAAAATAGTATTAATGATTGGCAGGACAAGGTGCGCTGAAAAAGGAGGCCGAGGACCCGTTTCAGACCTGTAGTGTAAGTATATCAACGCCACTTTCTTTTTAGGGACCGAAATGTACAGTTCTACTGGTCTATTTATCTATAAAAAGGATTTATGATCAATGCTGTATTTAATTATTTCAGAACTAAGGGCGACATGTATGATTCTCGCCGGGTCGGAGCGCGCCGTTTCGCCCGATTTGTAGTGAAAGCTGTGCCTGATTTATGTCGGCGCCGGGGCGCGCTCATACATACCATGAAAAGTCCGCCGCGCCTTGCCAGTGTGTGAGGCGCAGTGCGGGACTTAGGCGAAGTGCGGGGCTGCGCCTAGGATTCGGCGCCGGAGGTAGTGCGCTCATACATGCGGTGTAAAGTCCGCCTCGCCAGTGTGTGGGGCGCAGTGCAGGACTTAGGCGCACAAGGGACTGCGCCGAAAATCTATTCCGATTCGAGACAGGCTGGAAAACAGCAAGAAATCATTAAAGATGTCCGTGCGGAGTATGAATCCAAAAACCGCCTTTATAAAGGCGTAAAACATTCTCAGAAAAAAGAGCTGAAACCTCAAAAATAAAAAATAAATTAAAAAAAATCACTTTCCAAAAATCTAGAACGGCGCAATATCAAGAATTAGGATATTGGAAATTGCCGGGAAATACATTAATTCAAATTCTAAAAGCTATTCTCATTGGTCGGCATAAACCGGCCAATCAGAATAGGAGCGACAGTGAACCATTAAAACCTATGGAGATATATTGACCAATCAAAATCAAAGGCGGGACAGTTCAAAATACAGTAAAAATGCAGAAAAGAGCTGATTGGTTGAGCTAGCGGGGGCTTGGCTATCTCGGCCAATCAGAGAGCGAGCTACTTGTCCCATTGTAGTCTATGGAGAGATCGGGGCAATGAATTCTCGGCGCTCAGCTCCGTGCGGCATGGAGTATGAAAATAAAAATCATTTTTATTAAGTGTTAAATATTCTCTGAAAAAGAGCTGAAACCTTCTATAAAAATAAATCGGTTAAATCCCGAACAACGGGTTTGTCGCCGAGACCGGCGCTACATAAGGAATTGCGATATAGAGAATTGCCGGGAAATACAGTAATTCAAATTGTTTAAGCTCTTCTGATTGGTCGGCAGAAACCAGCCAATCAGAATAGGAGCGACAGGGACCCATCCTAACCTATGGAGAAATATTGACCAATCATATTCAAAGGCGGGACAATTCAAAATACAGTAAAAAGGCAGAAAAGAGCCGATTGGTTGATCTAGCAGGGGCTTATCCAGCTTAGCCAATTAGAGCGTGAGCTACTTTCTCATAGAGTTCTATGGGGAAAAGAAATGCAGAGCGAGCTCTGTTTCTGATTTGCTAAGTTAAAAGAGGCGCGGTTATTTGGACCAATGGGAGAGCGAGCGACGCTCTTATGGGTTTTCTAATGCAATCTGGAATAAAACTGTACATGGCCGAAATCAAATGATAAGACTCCCGAAGTTGTACCGATGTGTATATAAAATGAATAATAATATTGGGGTAAAGAAAAAAAAATATTAATTCAATAAAATCATTTTTATTTCTTTATTTTCGTTAGCCAAGGATCAATAGTATGGGTGTAACGAAAATAAAGAAATAAACATGATTTTATTGAATTAATATTTTTTTTTCGTTACCCCCATATTACTGATCATTTTATATACAGATCGGTACAACTTCGGGAGTATTATCATATGATTTCGACAATGTACAGTTTTATTCCAGATTGCATTAGAAAACCCAAAAGAGCGTTGCTCGCTCTCCCATTGGTCCAAATAACCGCGCCTCTTTTAACTTAGTCAAACCAGAAACAGAGCTCGCTCTGAATTTCTTTTCCCCATAGAACTCTATGAGAAAGTAGCTCGCGCTCTGATTGGCTAAGCTGGACGAGCCCCCGCTAGCTCAACCAATCAGCTCTTTTCTGCCTTTTTACTGTATTTTGAACTGTCCCGCCTTTGAATATGATTGGTCAAGATTTCTCCATAGGTTAGAATTGGTCCCTGTCGCTCCTATTCTGATTGGTCAATACTCCTCCATAGGTTAGAATAGGCCACTGTCGCTCCTATTCTTACTGGCTGGTTTATGCCGACCAATCAGAAGAGCTTAAACAATTAGAATTACTGTATTTCCCGGCAATTCTCTCTATTGCAATTCCTTATGTAGCGCCGGTCTCGGCGACAAACGCGTTGTTAGGGATTTGACTGATTTATTTTTATAGAAGGTTTCAGCGCTTTATCTGATAATGATTTACATTTAATAAAAAGGATTTTTTTAAATCATACTCCATGCCTCACGGCGCCGAGAGCCGAGATTGCATTGCGCCGATCTCTCCATAGACTACAATGGGACAAGTAGCTCGCGCTCTGATTGGCCGAGATAGCTAAGCCCCCGCTAGCTCAACCAATCGGCTCTTTTCTGTATTTTTACTGTCTTTTGAACTGTCCCGCCTTTGATTTTGATTGGTCAAAACTTCTCCATAGGATATAATGGGTCTCTGTCGCTCCTATTCTGATTGGTCAATACTTCCCCATAGGTTAGAATGGGCCACTGTCGCTCCTATTCTGATTGGCTGGCTTCTGCCGACCAATGAGAATAGCTTACAGAATTTGAATTGCTGTATTTCCCGGCAATTCTCTATATTACAATTCCCAATGTTGCGCCGGTCTCGGCGACAAACGCGTTGTTAGGGATTTAAAGGGGTTTTATCGTTACAAAGATTATGTCTCAGATTATGGGGACAGTAAAAATAAGCACTTTTGTAATTGGGTTGCATTACCTCTGTCACTTGGTTTAGCAGATATCAGCTTCACTGTAAATCTGTCTTCTATTTCTGCTGTTGCTGGTCAGAACGCCCCCTGGTCGATTCCTGTGCCCTAGACACGCCCCCTGCACTGTGATTGGCTGGCTGACATTTCATTCAGCCTGTTGGGATATGCCCCTAGACAGGAAACATCATGGCCACGCCCCCTGCGCTGTGATTGGCTGCCTGCACACTCTGTGTTTACTCCCCTCTGAGCTGTTAAAATCGATAGTGAAACCAGAGTCTGCTGGCTCTATGTACATCTCCCAGCTCTATGGTGATGATCTGGGCAATGACTGCCTGTTTAAAGGGCTTTTGCCAAGAGGTTTATTCACCTCCTCACAGGTTCAGTCCTTAAGCTGCTACTTTGAAAAGAGGGCGTTCTGGTCCTCAGATCAAATGCATGCCCCGCCTCTTTATGACATCATCATCTGTAGTGTATAACATAAGGATTCAACACTGTGTCTGTATGAGCTGCTTGTGTAAGCTTCTTGTGTCAGCTGCTTGTGTCAGCTTGGCAAGCCAGTGGTTGGGAGTTCTAGCCCCATTTTTTTTTTTTTTTTTTATTTTATAAATTGTACACATATGAAAATATATGTGTAGACATCCATAATTTTATATATATATATACACACACACACACACACACACAGAAAACTCCCCTATATAGTGTCCGATCCTCACAGTCACACCAAGCACTTCCAACATATGTGATACAATGCATATACTCTCGGGGATGAGACATGATATAGGGGAGCTATGTATGTGTATATATATCATTATAGAGATTGACATATATATTTTAGGTCTCTCTACATATGTGTAGAAATTAGGGGGGGGGGAATATACCCTGTGAGGGGACTAGAACTCCAAACCCCTTCATTGTAAAACCAACACTCTACCGCTACACCATCAGCCAAGTCAGTTACAGGCTGAGCAGGTTCTTCTCTCAAAGCTGATTTGCTTCTCCCCCCCACTGTTTTCACTCATATCACTGACAGCAAGCAGAGATCTTTACTTGAAGCTGACATTTGTCCTTGTAGTTGAGTAAAGGTCTCTGCCTGTTGTCAGTACAACAGAACAGAAGTTAAAGCTGCTGGCTTTCAGTGTGTAAACTAAGAGATATAATAGATATAATAGGTGCTTGCTGCAGCTTGTGGAGCCTCAAGGCGTTAGACATAAGCATGCAGGAGGCTACAGAGCTGTTATATCCAGACAACCCTCTGCATCCCCTGCTTCAAACAAAATGGTGATGTCACAGTTCTTCAGTGAGGGGAGACACGCCTCATGGGAGGGGAGACACGCCTGCTGACAGGAGAGACACGCCCCTGGATTTCAAACTCAATCTGAGAAAATTAGCAGAACAGCACAAGCAGCTCAAACAATAAATCCCCTTTAACTGATTTATTTTTAGAGAAGGTTTCAGCTCTTTATCTGATAATGTTTTACACTTAATAAAAATGATTATTTTATTCATACTCCATGCCGCACGGCGCTGAGCGCCGAGATTGCATTGCGCCGATCTCTCCATAGACTACAATGGGAGAAGTAGCTCGCGCTCTGATTGGCTGGGATAGCCAAGCCCCTGCTAGCTCAACCAATCAACTCTTTTCTGCATTTTTACTGTATTTTAAACTTTCCCGCCTTTGATTTTGATTGGTCAATAGTTCTCTCTATAGGTTTTAATGGTTCACTGTCGCTCCTATTCTGATTGGCCGGTTTATGCCGACCAATGAGAATAGCTTTCAGAATTTGAATTACTGTATTTCCCGGCAATTTCCAATATCCTAATTCTTGATATTGCGCCGTTTTAGATTTTTGGAAAGTGATTTTTTTATATTTTTGAGGTGTGAGCTCTTTTTCTGATAATGTTTTATGCCTTTATAAAGGTCATTTTTTTGGAATCATACTCCATGCTGCACGGAGCTGAGCGCCGAGATTTCTGTTGCGATTTCTATGTTTCCTCGCATGTTCCGTTCTCGCTTCACTTCGCCTCCGTCAGATCATTTAGACCAGAATCAACCAGGTCTGACTGTCGGAGCTGACGAGCGCTGCATTGCGCCGCACTTTGCCGACTTGCGATCGTATATGCCTCGGAGTATACGAGCGCGCCGCGTCCCGCCCCGGAATGGCTACAACGCGCCCACACCGCGCCCATCGCCCGCCCCTTCATGTGAGGCGCAGCCGAAAGTGCCGAATGCTGCGCCTAACACCGCATTCCTGCGTCTGACAGCGGATTCGGGCCGGGAGGCGCAGGATACGCCAGAAAACGGGCGCAAATCCCGATCATAGAAGTCGCCCTAAGTCTGTGATGCACGTATATTGTAAATTGTGATTGTGAAGAATAAAGGATAAAAAATTGAAGAGAAAGCGTGCCGTTGCTATAATTATACTATTGAGTGGACTTTGGTCTTCAACAGGTGCCAATAACAAGGGGGGTGCTGAAGACATTTATTGCACCTGTTCCAGAGCTGTCTGAAGTAATGAAAGTATCCTTGTAGTAAAGCATCTCAAAAAAACCCTGCAATTCAGACAAGGCAAGAAAAGGCCTTCCAGATAAGATAATAAATTCAGGCAGACTGAGGTTTGCATGCCCGAATCATGGTCCGGATGACCGAATCTGAAAAGCCGAGACTAGAATTGTGGTTTTAACAGCCAAGCTGTCAGATGCAGCTGAGGTAAAGCAGGGTGGAATAGAAGACCTTGGGAAAGGAGGACTGGGCGCAGAAGGGGAGGCCGTGGAACATCTGCCAACAGGATGATGAGATCCGAGCACCAAGCCTTGCGTGGTAAGTCTGGAGCGATGAGAATGCCTAGAACTCTCTCGCTCTTGAGGCATTTGAGCGCTCGTGGGACAAGCAGCAGAGGGGGGAAAATGTAGACCAGTGCAAACTCAATCCAAGGAAGAACCAGCGTGTCCTGTGCGAGAGCCAGAGGATCTTGGGATCTGGGTACATAATTCGGGAGTTTATGGTTGAGGCGGATTTTGAGCAGATTCATGTCTGAGTACCCCACCACCAACAAAGAAGCTGAGACATCTTTGGCAGAAGAGACCATTCCAAAAGATCCACCGATACCTGGCTGAGGTGATTGGCGATCCAGCTCTCCATCCCTAGAATGAAAATCGCTGACAGGGATGGAAACCCAGTGAAGGATTCGCCCAGTGAAGGATTCGCCCAGTGAAGGATTCTTTTGGCTTGGTGCCTCACTGATGATTCAAATAAGCCAACAAACTGGTGTTGTCAGATTTGAATCTGTACTGGGTTACCCTTAAGAAGAGGGGCCCAATTAGAGAGCGCTAGAAAGATGGCCCTGACCTATCCAAAAATAGCAGCTGACAATTAACCTTTACTTGAATTATCTATGAAATATAAAATGTGAATTATGGACCATACTTTAACCTATGACAGTGTCTCCATAAATACATCCACTTCAGTAAGCAGTTATAGTCTTACACTTTCTAAGATAAACATGGAATGATACACTCATGTGACCCAATATCATCCGGATGGAAGATGATCCTCGGGCAATGGGGGTGGTTCCAAAATTCTTATACCAGATAGTAAAAAGGGCGATGGAAAATTGCATAGAAGAGAAAAAATGCCAAACAATTCCTATTTCAAACTGCCGGTCTGACGGAGCTACCGCCAAGAAAGGGGCAATCCCACTCTATGAAGCCTGATTGATACACTCACGTAACTCAGTATTGTCCAGATGGAAGATAATCCGCAGGCAGTGGGGTGGTTCCAAAATTCTTATAGTAAAAAGGCTGATATAAAATTGTATAGAAGAGAAGAAATGCCTAAGAATTCCTACTTCAAACTACCGGTCTGGCAGAGCTACCTCCCCGAATGGGGCAACTCCACCCTATGAGGGCTGTCCCCTAGTACAGACTATACCGCTGCTCGCCCAATAATTATAGAAGATTTAAAGGGGTTGTCTCGCTACATTGATTCATTTGGTCACAGTAGTGTAGAGTAGTGAACCATATCTGTAAGTGAACCAGATATGAAAGTATGTGAACTGTGATCAGTGGACTACACCTCCCATCATTTGTCTCTGCTGTATATGTTTAATTGCTGTGCTATGTTCTGGTATGTGAATGCATAGATTTCTCCCAATCTCTGTCCTGAATAATCACCTTTGTAGCATCTCCTCTGCTGGCTTATTTGTAACTCCACCCATTGCTGGCAGCTGGTCCCACTGATTTATATCAATGAACTGCACATAGCATGGTATAAATTAGTTAGCTTGGGTCAGTATTGACCATTTGGTCAGTATAGCCATGTAGAGTAGTGAACCATATCTGTTAGTGAACCAGATATGAAAGTGAGTTATCTGAAATAAGACCGAACTTAAACCGGAAGTGGGTCGAAGGGGGCTAGGAGGCACACCTTTTCTTGTAGGTATCTAGTCTTCTTAAAAAAACACCCTATTCACCATGCTCACTATTGCTGTCTATCTTGCAGCCATCTACCTCCTGGCTTACCACCCAGTTATGCCCCCTGAGAATCTTATCCACATCAGCGCCTCTCTCCTTCCCTCACCCATGTGTTCATCACACACACTCCTTTCCCTTTTCAAATATCACAAACCACCTGCTCACATAGTACTGCACAAACGTCGCTCATATTCATCACTAAACCATCTGCTGTATCTTTTCTTTCTCCTGCTTCTTGCTGCAGGTGACATCTCTCCTAACCACGGCCCACTGTCCTTTACTGCTCATCCTACCTCCTCCTCCCATAGAAACCCTGCTAACCTACTTACTATTCGCTGTATGTCTTTTCCAGTGCCTTTTAAATGTGCTCTATGGAACGCCCGATCTGTCGGTAACAAACTCACTGCTGTTAATGACCTGTTCCTCTCTAACTCCCTCAGTCTCCTTGCTCTCACAGAAACATGGCTCCAGCAATCTGAGACTGCTTTCCTTGCTTCTCTCACCTATCGCGGCCTACACTTCACCCACACCCCCCAGACCTGAGAGCAGGCAGGGTGGAGGAGTTGGCATACTTCTTTCTCCACACTGCACTTACCAGGTCATTCCTCCTGCCCCCCCACTCACTTTCCCCTCCTGTGAGGTCCACACTCTCAGACACTTTCACCCAATTTCCCTCAGACTCGCGGTTGTGTGCAGACCCCCCCCCCCCTCCAGCTCACCCCGCAAGTTTCTGGATCATTTTGCTGCCTGGCTTCCTCATTTCCTCTTTACTGAAATGCCCATTCTGATCATGGGTGATTTTAACATCCCCATTGATGACCCCATGTCCCCTTCTGCCTCTCAGTTTCTTTCACTAACTTCTTCTCTAGGCCTCTTGTAGTTTACTAACTCTCCCACCCACAAGGATGGAAACTCTCTTGATCTAGCTTTCTGTAACCGTTCTGTAACTTTTTTTTTTTTTTTTTGAACATTCAATTTTTATTAGATTTTTCCAGTCGAACAGTGTTATGATTATACAAAAGCATATAACAACATGCATAGATCTAAAAAAAGAACAAAGTGAATCAATAACCAAGTAACAAGCCATGTCATACAGTAGTATAGAAACATTCGGTAATAGGTATAAAGGTCAAGATCGTAAATTGACTTGTTAACGTCTTACCCAGATTCATCTGTCCTATCAAGATATTAAGGAACGAGTTGAAGGGGGATCACAGAGAGCCCCAACAAAATTAATTAGAAAGAGTTTCCCAAGCTAGATTACAACGAATACTTAGAGGTAGACCAGTGTAACCACCTACTTCTTGCTTTAGTGACTAAGTGTGGTGGAATAACCAACGATGTTTCAGCATGATATTGAACATTGACTCTCCTAATCACTTCTGTAATAAGGAGGGGAAAGGTGGACTTCCAATGGGTTGCTATTACTGACCTCGTGGCTATCAGTACATGGAAGAGCACTGTGTGGTATGCATTAGGAATCAGGTGGTATGAAAGATCAAGTATTGCCATCTCAAAAAGGAGGGAAAAAGGGTTCTGGAAAAGTTTGGATAATAGCATTTCAACTTGTCTCCATAGTTTGGTCACTAAGGGGCATTCCCACCACATATGGAGTAGCGAGCCTCGGGAGCCACAGAGTCTCCAACAATTGTCAGGGTGCTTGAGAAATATATGAGTCAATCTACTTGGCGTCAAATACCAGCGTATATGTATTTTCCTCATCTCTAGATGATTAGTGCATCTCGAGTGTTTCTGAGGTATACCCGAGGCTGCCATCCATTCCTCGTATGAAAAGGTTTTAGCAATATCTATTTCCCACTTGATAGCGTAGGCAGGTTTATGCGAGGAATCATTTTGTAGTAAAGTGGCATATGTTAAGGACAAGCCTCGTTCATAACCTTTTTTTTTTAAACAAGAAGTTATAGAAGTTTGTTTGAGATGGCGGTGTCTCTGGGAAATTCCACTTATGTAGAGTAAGTCTTATTTGGAGATAGACATAAAATTGATTGTGTGACAAGTCAAATTGTTCTCTGAGGGTCTCAAAGGATTTTAGTACATTTCCTTTATAGAGATCACCAATGGTGGAGATCCCCCTGTTAAGCCATGAGAGGAGTGGAAGGTGGGGAGATTCAGCAGTCAGGATGGATATTGGTTGTGTGTCCTTCAAGATGTGAACTAACTTATGTTGAGTAACATATTTGCACCAAACTTGGATTATCTGTGTCAGAGATGGGAGATCGGATTTCGGCAGACTGGAACCCCATATTGCCGCCGTCAAGGAATTTCTTAAAGAACCCGGGGTGAACGTTGTGTTTTCAAGATTGGACCAGTAGTGGTTTTCTGGGGCATTCCATAGGAGAGAGATAGGTTCTAAAACTTTCCTACCGGCCTGCTGGCTAAGCTTCAGACCCTTCTCTTCAACTTCATATGGAATAATAAAAAGCCCAGAATCAAAAGACTTCACCTCTTCTCCCCTCTCCGACACGGGGGCCTGTCAGTCCCTAACCTATCGTTATATAATATTGCCGCTGTTTAGAACCTCAATCTCTAACTTATAACTACTCTAACTACTAATAATTCTCCTTATACTCTCTCTGATCACAATCTTATTTCCTTCACTATTACTAATTCTCGCCCATCTCTGGACACACCTGCCTGTCACCCGTTCAGAAATATCCGCTCCATGAACACTCAGGAATTCACAGACACCATACAGTCCTCACTGCCCTCAATCTCCTCCCTCTCCTGCCTTGACCTGGCGTCCAAACAATATAATGAAACTCTCTCCACCACCCTGGACACATTGGCACTGCTCACACACCGCAACTCCAGACTTTCTCCAGTACAAATTTATGCTCAAGACATACCACTCTGTCCTGCATTGTGCCAAACAAGAATATTTCACCTCTCTCATCTCAACCTTACACAACAACCCTAAACGCCCGTTTGACACCATCCACTCACTTCTCAGGCCTAAAGCTCAGGCCCCGGTCATTGACCTCTGTGCTGAAGATCTGGCCACTCATTTCAAAGAGAAAATTGACAGAATCCGGCAAAACATCTCATCTCAAACACCAAGCAGCATGCATCTGGTCCCTCCCCGCACATCCCCCAGCCTACTCTCAGTTCTTGACCCAACGACAGAAGAAGTATCCAGGCTTCTCTTGTCTGCTCGCCCCACCACATGCTCTAGTGACCCCATTACCTCCCACCTTGTCCAGTCTATTTCTCCAGCTGTACTCTCTCACCTTACTACAATCTGTAACCTCTCTCTCTGCACTGGGATCTTTCCATCTTCCTTTAAACACGCTGTTATAACTCCTTTACTGAAAAAGCCCACTCTGGACCCGTCCTGCGCTGCTAATTACTGACCAGTCTCTAATCTGCCCTTCATCTCTAAACTCCTGGAACGCTTGGTCTACTCCCGTTTAATCTGCTATCTCTCTGCTAACTCTCTTCTCGATCCTCTACAATCGGGTTTCCGCTGTTTACACTCCACAGAAACTGCTCTAACTAAAGTCTCCAATGATCTCCTCACTGCTAAATCTCAGGGCAACTACTCATTGTTGATTCTTCTGGATCTCTCTGCAGCTTTTGACACTGTTGATCACCAACTTCTCCTTAGCATGCTCAGCACCATTGGTCTCCAGGACACCGCTCTCGCTTGGTTCTCATCTTAAACCTTCTAAAAAGCTCCTTCAGTGTCTCATTTGCAGGCTCTATCTCCTCTTCCTCTTGCTGTCGGGGTTCCTCAGGGATACATTCTTGGTCCTCTCCTCTTCTCAATCTACACAGCCCCCATTGGACAACCATCAGCAGATTTGGCTTCCAGTACCATCTCTATGCTGATGAAACCCAACTATACACCTCCTCCCGGGACATCACTCCCACTCTGCTACAAAACACCAGTGACTGTCTGTCCGCTGTCTCTGACATCATGTCCTCCCTGTATCTTAAACTAAACCTTACTAAAACTGAACTTCTAGTCATCCCACCATCTACTAACAGACCTTACCCTGCCATTTCTGTCTCCTAGGCAGCTGGCCCGCTGTCTTGGGGTTATACTAGATTCCGATCTGTCTTTCATCCCCTATATCCAGTCCCTTGCCCAATCCTGTCACCTGCACCTCAAGAACATCTCCAAAATCCATCCTTTTCTCACTGTGGAAACAACTCAAACGCTCATTGTTGTCTTATTCATTCTCGTCTCGACTACTGTAACTCCTTTCTTATCGGTCTCCCTCTGTGCAAACTCTCCTCTCCAATCCGTCCTGAATGCAGCAGCCAGGCTTGTCTTTCTTTCCCAAGCCGCTATACGATGCCTCTAACCCTGTGTCAGTCACTGCACTGGTTGCCCAAATTTAGTATAGAATACAGCATAAACTCTTCACTCTCACCCATAAAACTCTTTCCCCAGCGCTGCACCCCCCCTAACATCTCTCCCTCATCTTTTTACCACCCTACCCGCTCCTCTCCGCTCTGCTGCTGATATCAAATTACATTCCTCAATCATCCGAACCTCCCATGCCCGTCTCCAAGACTTCACCTCGTGCAGCAAACCCTTTCCTGGAACATGCTACCGCGGTGCGATCAGGCACACTCACAACCCTCATAGCTTTGAAAGGGCCCTGAGAATACATCTTCTCACTCTGGCCTACCAGAATCCCTAATGGCTAACCCCTTCCCCCCACTTCCTAGTGCATTCATCTAATTTTCGGCACTTAACTGTATGTAGATGTACTGTTTGGGTGGCAGGTCCATCCGAATTCTACATAAACCACCCATATTTATGTCACAGGGCTGGACCATTATAAATCTAGCACTTCTTATCCCTTCGTCTCACCCATACAACCTAATAGATTGTAAGCTCTTGCGAGCAGGGCCCTCACACCTTGTGTCTCATCTGTAAGTAGCTTTTCATTGTGCAGCGTATGTCTTTTGTCTGTACCTACACCCTCCAAATTGTAAAGTGCTGCGGAATATGTTGGCGCTATATAAATAAAGATTATTATTGTTATTATTATTATCTTACCTTAGTCCTGTTTTCTTGGTTTCACTTTGAATTTAGGGGCCGTGTTTACTGGTTTCCACTAGGCTGCAGTAGAAGCCAGGTCTGTAGTTATAGCAACCAGTGCTGGCAGCCTATCAGGAGAAATCAAACAGGTCTGTAGCTATAGCGACCTGAGGAAATGATGCAGCCCATACAAGAGGGGATATGTAGGAATAGGTAGGACACTGTTAATGGACACTTTTGTTTTTGCAAGATCTTTAACATGAAAAGTAGCAATCTTGTTGAGGAATCTCACTTGTTCACATCTGACTTTTTCACAGCCAATCCAAAAGCAATCCTGCGGAAGGTGCAACAGGTTTGTAAATCTGTTGGAATCCGTCGGATTATAAAACTGACCGGAAAACATCCGTGCTGTGTCTATTTTTCATTGCTGTCTATTGGGCACCGGTTACAGTTGGATTTTCGACGGAATTTAAATACTAAAGCCGCCGAAAATCGGACCAAAAACCAGTGCTGTGTAGAAATAGCCTTAGTCTTCGCTCAGAGGCCTACGGTAAGATTGTAATCTGTTTTGCCAGTCCATTTATAATTTAATTTAGCCAATTACCTTGCAATTTGTTTGGAAATTTTTGTATAGAATGTTATAAACTATGAATAATATAATTTTCAAGATTATATTAATAAAAAATAACATAACTCCATTTTATGCTTAGCAGATGACTGTACCATGCACTCAGATGGCTATCTGATATATTCAGATTTTAAAGTAGAGGATAATGACATCACCCAAGATACATATGAAGAATATGTTATTGTCTCAGATCTATCTTCTGATTCATCGGTGACAAGTCACAGAGTTGGTGTTGAACATCAAGGACCTCACGAAGAGAAAAAGCCATATGCATGTTCAGAATGTGGAAAATCTTTTACCGTTAAATCAAGTCTTATTAGACACAAGAAAAGTCACACAGGAGAGAAGCCATTTTCATGTTTAAAATGTAACAAACATTTTACTCAGAAATCAAATCTTAATGTGCATCTAGCAACTCACTCAGGTGAGAAGAAATTTTCATGTTCAGAATGTGGGAAATTGTTTAGTGTAAAAACAAGTCTTGTTAGACATCAAAGAACTCACACAGGAGAGAAGCCATTTTCATGTTCAGAATGTGGCAAATGTTTCAATCTGAAATCAACTCTTGTTCAACATCAACGATGTCACACAGGGGAGAAGCCGTTTTCTTGTTCAGAATGTGGCAAGTGTTTTTCTGTGAAATCACTACTTGTTCAACATCTAAGAAGTCACACGGGAGAGAAGCCATTTTCGTGTTCAGAATGTGGCAAATGTTTCAATTACAAATCGACTCTTGTTAAACATCAACGATGTCACACAGGGGAGAAGCCGTTTTCTTGTTCAGAATGTGGCAAATGTTTCACTTACAAATCGACTCTTGTTAAACATCAACGATGTCACACGAGGGAGCAAACATTTTCCGAACAAGAAAAATGTTTTGATACAAAATCGATTCTGGATCAACATCAACCACGTCACTCAGAGGAGAAGCCAAATTTATGTTAATAATGTGGCATAGGTTTTATATAATGTTTTATTCACTGCTGGTGGTCATTAAAGAGGGTTGGTCAAGTTCAAATAAGAGTTAAGTAATGGGCTTCCTTCCTCCACTCCTCCGTTCCAGAGTTGGCTCCACCTGGCCTTCTGCTTAACGTCTGTTCTCTTCCAAACGGGATAACACTGCTCCAGTGACTGATGAGCTGCAACGGTCATGTGCCTCCAATTACATCACCGTTCCATACTGATCACTTCCAAACCGTAATGTAAGGAAGGGGCTTGTGACGGTTGGAGCGGTGAATTTCCATTGGAAGAGAAAGGAAGATCAACAGGAGACCGGGAAGATCCAGTCCTGGAATGGAGAAGATTAGTATAATATTTTTTTTTTATTTTTATTTGGCAACAGTAACTTATTTGAAGTGGAGAACCTCTTTAACAAGGAGAGGAGAAGCCATTTTTATGTTTAAAGCATGGGAATTTTTTTTTTTAAATCGTATCCTGGTAAACGTGAAACAACTCGCACAGTAAAGTTGACTTTTTTGGGTTTAAAATTTTGCTTTTAGATGGAAATACCTTCACTTTCATCAAATTTAAAGGGGTTGTCTCATCTCTCAGTTTCATAGAGCAAAGCAGCATTATTTCACTCATGCATCCTGTCACTTCCTGGTCAAACTGTCTTTAATTAGCATATGAGCTCAGTGTATTCAGACCTCTGCTAATTAGATAAACAATCTCCTGCTAGCAGATCCAGAGAAGCTTCTGAGCTAAAGTAAACAGTAGTATTTAATGTCTTTTGTCTCAAAGATCAGATAACAAGCTCTCAGGCTGCCAGCAGTTCTGTGCCATGACCTGTGTGATGACATCACTCTGCTATCAGAGGGAGTGATGTCATCAGAGGGAGAGCAAACAACAGGTCACTAGAGAAAGCAGAGAGCCCTCAGAAGGTGATAAAATCATTTGTAGCTCCTCACCAAAAAAAATGAACAAAGCAATATATTTGGAAAACATCTTCATTTAGTGTTTTCTACATGTTGAAAGCTAATCTTTGTAGTGAGACAACCCCTTTAAGTCACTTGCCATCTAAGACAAAGTAAAAGCGAATTCATGTACTAAATGATAAAAAAATGTATAATATGAATAAATTAAAGTAGTAATAAAAATGCAGTTATAAGTAAAAAGAACATCCTCTTTTAACTCTATTGTTTTGTGTATCATGATATTATAATAAAAAATATAGATATGTAGTCGTTATAAGGTATTAAAATTGGAAAAAGTGCAACCTCGAGTTGTGTCATGATTTATTTAACAAGATAAGCCAAAATGCTGATGAGGTGTCAAAAATAAACCCCTTTAATCATTTCATAGGCATTACAAGAGTAGGTAGCAGCCAGTTGCTGCTAATCAGTGCTATAGCTAAAATATCTAGGCCCCTATAGCAAAATGCGATCGGCCCCACCACTTCATGACAATAAACTAAAACAGCATAATTAGTAATAATTGAAGGGGTTGTCTTCCTGGTTAGTCTGCTGTTGGTTTTATAGCAATGACGAGCACTTCAGCTCTCTATCCCAACTCTTCTAATGGCACTGACATAACCAATCAAAAGTTATTATTCTCCTTTGTTTGTTAGAGGTAACACTCTGTTCTCAAGCTGCCCTCCGTCATATCGGATAAGACAAAGAGCAGAGAGAGAAGGGTAGAGCAGGAAAGTAACCAGAGAGACCTGTGTGCACTCAGAACAGATAAAATCTCTTATCTACTGACCAGGGTAATATCAAAAGAGGAATGTATTTGGAAAAAGTCTTGACATGATGTTCCCTACATATTGAAAGCCAATCTTTGTAGTGAGACAACCCTTTTGAAGGTATAAATAATATTGCCATAGATCAAGAAAGCAAATATTAGTGCTATATAGCAGAAACAAGAGGATAATGTTCTATTACAAAGGGTTCTGGATAAGTTGGAGGCCTGATGAGGTTTGACACAGATTAATGCAAGGTTATGCACATGGGAAGGAAAAATCCATTCCATGATTACATGTTAAATGGAAAAATGCTGGGTAAAAGTGATATGGAGAAGGACTTGGGAATCCTGGTTGACAGTAAACTTAATTGTAGCAGCCAGTGTCAGGCAGCAGCTGCCAAGCCAAATAGGATTATGGAGTGTATTAAAAGGGGCATAGATGCACATGATGAGAACATAATTGTCCCATTAAACAAGTCACTGGTCAGACCACACATGGAATATTGTGTACAGTTTTGGGCACCAGTGCACAAGAAAGACATTGTAGAGCTTGAACAGGTACAAAGGTGGTCAACAAAAATAATAAAAGGACTGGGTGGACTGCAATACCCAGAAAGGTTAGCAAGATTAGGGTTATTTAGTTTAGGGAAAAGACTGCGCCTTCAGGGGGACATAATAAATATGATTAAATACATTAAAGGTCAATATAGAGATCTCGCTAAAGATCTATTTATAACCAGGACTGTATCTAGAACAAGGGGACGTCCTCTACGCCAAGAGAAAAGAAAGTTTCTACATAAACATAGAAGAGGATTCTTTACTGTAAGAGCGGTGAGACTGAGGAACTCTCCGCCAAAGGAACTTGTCATGGTGAATTTACTAACAGTGATCAAAAATGGTCTGCATGCATTTCTAGATGTAATAATAGAACAAGTTATAGTGACCGGGATTCTGGAGAAGGGTCTGGATACATTTCTAGATGTTATAGTGACCGGGATTCTGGAGAAGGGTCTGGATACATTTCTAGATGTAATAATATAACAAGTTATAGTGACCGGGATTCTGGAGAAGGGTCTGGATACATTTCTAGATGTAATAATATAACAAGTTATAGTGACCAGGATTCTGAGAAGGGTCTGGATACATTTCTAGATGTTATAGTGACCGGGATTCTGCAGAAGGGTCTGGATACATTTCTAGATGTAATAATATAACAAGTTATAGTGACCGGGATTCTGGAGAAGGGTCTGGATACATTTCTAGATGTAATAATATAACAAGTTATAGTGACCAGGATTCTGGAGAAGGGTCTGGATACATTTCTAGATGTAATAATATAACAAGTTAAAGTGACCAGGATTCTGGAGAAGGGTCTGGGTACATTTCTAGATGTAATAATACAACACGTTATAGTGACCAGGACTTCTGGAGAAGGGGTCCTGCGATAATTTCTAATGTAATAATATGAACAATTTATATGACCAGGATTCTGGGAGAGAGGTCTGGATACATTTCATAGATGTTATAGTGACCGGATTCTGCAAATGGTCTGGATACATTTCTAGATGTAATAATATAACAAGTTATAGTGACCGGGATTCTGGAGAAGGGTCTGGATACATTTCTAGATGTAATAATATAACAAGTTATAGTGACCAGGATTCTGGAGAAGGGTCTGGATACATTTCTAGATGTAATATATAAATTAAGTGACCAGGATTCTAGCAGAAGGGTCTGGTACATTTCTAGATGTAATAATATAACAAGTTATAGTGACCGGGATTCTGGTGATGGGTCTGGATGTATTTCTAGATGTAATAATATAACAAGTTATAGTGACCGGGATTCTGGAGAAGGGTCTGGATACATTTCTATATGTAATAATAGAACAATTTATAGTGACCAGGATTCTGGAGAAGGGTCTGGAGACATTTCTAGATGTAATAATATAATAGGTTATAGTGACCGGGATTCTGGAGAAGGGTCTGGACACATTTCTAGATGTAATAATATAAAAGGTTTATAGTGACCCGAGGATTCTGGAGAAGGGTCTGGATACATTTCTAGATGTAATAATATAGCAAGTTATAGTGACCGGGATTCTGGAGAAGGGTCTGGATACATTTCTAGATGTAATAATATAGCAAGTTATAGTGACCGGGATTCTGGAGAAGGGTCTGGATACATTTCTAGATGTAATAATATAACAGGTTATAGTGACCGGGATTCTGGAGAAGGGTCTGGATACATTTCTAGATGTAATAATAGAGCAAGTTATAGTGACCGGGATTCTGGAGAAGGGTCTGGATACATTTCTAGATGTAATAATATAACAAGTTATAGTGACCGGGATTCTGGAGAAGGGTCTGGATACATTTCTAGATGCAATAATATAACAGGTTATAGTGACCAGGATTCTGGAGAAGGGTCTGGATACATTTCTAGATGCAATAATATAACAAGTTATAGTGACCGGGATTCTGGAGAAGGGTCTGGATACATTTCTAGATGTAATAATATAACACGTTATAGTGACCGGGATTCTGGAGAAGGGTCTGGATACATTTCTAGATGTAATAATATAACAAGTTATAGTGACCGGGATTCTGGAGAAGGGTCTGGATACATTTCTAGATGTAATAATATAACAAGTTATAGTGACCGGGATTCTGGAGAAGGGTCTGGATACATTTCTAGATGTAATAATAGAACAAGTTATAGTGACCAGGATTCTGGAGAAGGGTCTGGATACATTTCTAGATGTAATAATAGAACAAGTTATAGTTACTAGGATTCTGGAGAAGGGTCTGGATACATTTCTAGATGTAATAATATAACAAGTTATAGTGACCAGGATTCTGGAGAAGGGTCTGGATACATTTCTAGATGTAATAATATAACAAGTTATAGTGAATGGTATTCTGGAGAAGGGTCTGGAACATTCTAGATGTAATAATAGAACAAGTTATAGTTACTAGGATTCTGGAGAAGGGTCTGGATACATTTCTAGATGTAATAATATAACAAGTTATAGTGACCAGGATTCTGGAGAAGGGTCTGGAGACATTTCTAGATGTAATAATAGAACAAGTTACAGTGACTAGGATTCTGGAGAGGGGTCGTTGATCCAGGGATTTATTCTGATTGCCAGATTGGAGTCGGGAAGGAATTTTTTCCCTAACATGAGGACAATTGGCTTCTACCTCATTGGGGTTTTTTGCCTTCCTTTGGATCAACACTGTAGCACAACAGGCTGAACTGGATGGACGCTTGTCTTTTTTTGGCCTTACAAACTATGTAACCATGTAACAACAACCCAATAAAAAAAAAAATCTAAAACGGTCACATATTGCTTGTCAATATGTGAAAAGAAAAATTTTGATGATGCGTTCCTTTAAGAGATTGCTGCTAAAGGTGACTGCCTGCAACAAGCTGTATTAATCGGCTCTCCTGACTCCTTAGGAAAAAATTATCCACTGCCTGAGTAGCAGCATTGTCTGCTCCTATTTAGTTGAATTATTCAGCTATCCGTGGACACAGTGAGAGGACTGTTTTCACTAAATAACGACATGCTTTTGACTATTGGGGATTATGCCATGGTGAAGCTGGCTTAAGTGACATCTAATTTTAAGGTAGGAACAGTCTACTATTGGATCTGTCACTCTACAATTGAAGAGATACTTTGGTAAGTTTTGCTTTCTCTGTATTTTTCTAACCTCAAAGTCGATACTGTTGGAGTCTTGTAAGTGTCGGTAATGTGCGATATTGCGCTACATTCTTTATGACATATTGTGCAGTTTTGCGTGATATTGTGCTTTATTGCGTTTTTCTATTCTTGTATATAGCCTTTGTTGTGATCGTCGCTAATACAGCATGCAAAACCCCCTTTTTTCTCCCCAAAAATAGTCCCCTGAGGAGATCTTTTTGACATCTGGGGTAGATTGAAACCTGTTGTGACAGGGATTTCTAGGGCTATTGTAGTCGGGATTATGTACCAAACGGGAACGCCGTTATCCGGGCGCACTCCCCGTGTTTGTTAGGTTAGCGTTAGTACAAGAGTTTCAGGGCATATTAGGGATAGATGCTTTCATTTTGTATGGTTTCTTTTTTATTTATACCGGGTAGACCTTTACTACTTTTTATTGAGGTATTATTAAAAGTTTAAATTTTAATTTTCCCATCTGATTAAGTGTCTTTTGAAAAGTGGGGAGCAGCTTGGATTTGCATTAGTCCATTGTCTGTTGTAAAGGTGAGTTCTACAAGCTACTGATTCTTGGGTATAGCTAGTTCACACACAAAGCTTTTCCATGTTGGATTTATTTTTTGTTAAATAATGACATGATGGAATCTATTGTGTATTGTGGTTAAGCTGAGATTGTTTTTTTTTCTAATGTTAAAGGGAACCTGTCACATAGGTTTTACCACCATTGCTGAGGACAGCACAAGCTAGTGACAGACCTGCTGTTTCCAGCGCTGTGTCCATCATTATTCTGTAAGATGAAATAGTTTCAGAGCATTTAATGCTCAAATCTGGTAGTTTGCAGCCTGTTCTGCCATAGATGAGTCCAGCTTATTCTTGAGCAGGCATCATTCATTCACAGGTTTTTAAAGTAAAAGGTTGAATCAACTGAGTGGTCGGGGCTATCAGAGACTGGGTGGACTAGCTGTGGGTGGGCGGGGCTAAACCTGCTCACAAATTACACTCTTTTCTGGCAGAACAGGCTGCAAACTACCAGATTTGAGCATTAAATGCTCTGAAACTATTTCATCTTACAGAATAATGATGGACACAGCGCTGGAAAGAACATATCTGACACTATCTAGTGCTGCCCTCAGCAAGCGTGGCATAACCTATGTAATGGATTCCTTTTCAGACCATTATGTCCTCATTC
Organism: Phyllomedusa bahiana; assembly: GCA_025379985.1. Taxonomy (NCBI): domain Eukaryota; kingdom Metazoa; phylum Chordata; class Amphibia; order Anura; family Hylidae; genus Phyllomedusa; species Phyllomedusa bahiana. The sequence continues at coordinate 15,781 of JAODAL010019326.1, read as the reverse complement.
ATAAAACCATGGAATTCAAGAAGATATACTTGAAGAATACAAAAGGAGAAACGCCAAAGACAAAAAGAGTCCACTTACAAAGTGCTTTGGTGGCTCACCCTTTGATGGACTTAAAACTAAAGCACTCAAAGTCTAAAGATGTATAAAAAGAGTCTGAAATACTAGTTACCCATATCCATATTGTTAATAAAACGTTGTGTGGCATTCTTAGTTGTGTTTAATGGTAAGTCCATACGGCCTGACTTTTTGGTCAGATTTTCAGATGTTGAAAACTGAAAACCGACTGTCTACCTTCTCCATACACTTTAATGGAAAATCCGCCCAGTAGTCTACACTGTACAAGATTTCTACTGCCAGCGTTCCAAAAAACCCAGAACTTGCACAAGGCAACTTGCACGAGCAATGAGAGAGTCTTTGTCAAGCATCTTGACTCCCTTGTTGAGCCGCAACGTAGCATTGTACTGGGATTCTAGTGAACAAAAGAACACCTATGCTGACGCCATTGTGGATTGGTTTTTGCAGGGCAGAGATGACTTTTTCCAAAGCCATGATCTTGAAAACTCAGGTATGCTGGAGGGGCCATTGCCCAACACTCAAGAAAGCTTCTTTTGGTAATCTCTCCTTTTCTATGATCCACCTCTGGTTTGCAGTGTGATCATGGGTTCCTTCATGGGTTCGTCTTTTGAATGGTTTTGGGGGTGGTTCTGTCTGCGGTTTGCGGATTCTCCTGTCCCTTTTGAAAAGCACACCTTCTGCCCAAAAACCAGGCAAAAAATTGTGCAAGACTGAGTTTTTTTGTAACGCTGGCAGTTTGAAAATCCACCCAGTAGAAATCCTGTGCAGTTTCGACTACTGGGTGGAACTTGCACAATCTTCTGCCCAGTTTTAAAGCAGAAGGTGTGCTTTTCAATGGTTAGGGAGAGCAGGTGAATCTGCAAACTGCAGACAGAACTGTCTCCCAAAACCATTCAAAAATGGAACCCATGATCACATTGCAAACCAGTGGTGACCATAGAAAAGGAGAGAATACCAAAAGAACCTCTACCTGGGCTTCATTGATTATACTAAGGCTTTTGAATGTTTAGCATTGTAAGCTTTGGCAAGCACTAGGCAAGATCGGAGGGCCATCACTTTCTGATGACCAAGAAGAGACATTGTATGGCTATGCAGATACAGAATGGTTCAGGATTGCCTAATGTTTTTATCCATGGGTAAAGTGGAGACCACCAAAGGAGAGTGCAGCAGGAGAGACTGTGTCAGAGGGCGTCAACCAGGTTTCCGTCAGACCAAGGAAGAATAAGTTATGTGATATAAAGAGGTCATGTATGTAGGAGAGTTTGTTGCATACAGACCGTGCATTCCAGAGAGCTCCAGAGAGAGAATTAGGAAAGGAGGGCACAAGGGAATAGGTTTTAAGTTTGCAGGGTTAAAAGAGTTTGAAGAGACAGATCTGTTTGCAACCGGAGATACAATAGTAGGAATGTGCTGATGGGGCCCTGGGTTAGGTTATATGTCCCCAGCAGCCAGGAGGCACAGATAGAGGGTTAGCAGGTGGGAGTAGTATAGAGAGTAATTTGGCTGGGTCTGTTTAGTGAGGAAGGCATTGATAGTGGGAAACAGGCTGGTGCAGGTGACAGATGAGAGGGTAAAATGCAGGGGGAGATAAAGAGCTCATTGCCCAGCAGAGGAGTATGGGGATAGACAATTAGTTGCAGGAATATGGAGGTTGAGATTACAGAGGACAGGAAAAGCATGGCGAGTGTGGCTGGTTGTGAGGCTGGAAGTGGAAGAGAAAATCATAAGTAGGGGTTACCTTTAGCAATCCTTGTTTAACACCCTTGTTTAAATTCCGGTTTTAATTAATTGTTCTTGTACTTAGAAAATTGGCCGTACTTTGAAAACTGCATAAGGATGAGAAGCTGATGTTGAGGCCACCACTGAAGGAAACTGGGCTGAAGACTTTTGTTTATGGACTTTATTAGAGGCAGGGGCTGAGGCAATCTTAGAAGATCTGGCCTGGGTTTTCTTCAGTTTTATGGTCTGACTATATGGTGAATCTACTGGGACGTCCATTCCTGGGAAGATTGTCAAGTGGTTTGAATCTGTTACACTTGTGAATAATCTTTCTCATTGTAAAATTATGGACATTAGATTGTTTGGAAATAGCCTTCTAACCCTCTCCATATTGATGAGCAGCAACAATTGCTTCTATAAGGTCATTGCTGATGTCTGTTCTACTTGGCATTGAGTTAGCTTAGGTGTGGCACCTCTAGACAACCAAATTTCCCAAACTTCTGCTCTTATATAGATAGTTACACTTATCCTCTTAATCTCTAAGGAAATCATACAGGTGTACTGAATTCTTCACAAACTTCTGCATTTTGGCCTAGTTTTTTTAAGCAATGGCATAGTATCCTACATAGGGGATACTTATCCCCCAGCCGCAACTTTCTCATGGGGAGATGCCCTTCACCCTCCTGCTCCAGGTGTGGGGAGAGCACAGCAAATCTATACCACTGTTTCTGGTCGTGCCCAACAAGTCAGATATTCTGTAAACGTATCAGAATAAAATCCTTGCGGTGTTCGTGGTAGACGAAGCCGGAAAGGAAAATGATCTACAACAAAAAGCAGCGCGGCTGGGGTTCCATGGAAAAAACAAGCACCTGGAGAAGGACTATGAAACGATGCTCACCTGGTCCGGCTGTACGCCTACCCGGTACAGCTCGTACTATCGTATTCTATAAATCCTTATCGGTGCATACGATCCAGCAGCTCCCACTCGCTCCCGCCAGCAGCGCCACGAGGGACGCCAGGAAAATGATTTAAGCAGTTCGCTCAGAAGATCAACCCGATCTAAATAGCAAAGTGGGGCGGCTAGGTGAAGCGCTGTTGAGAAAAATGCTAAAATAGCCTCAACATAAGTTGAGAAAGACTATTTATTGTAACAAAAAGGTATACATGTACTACGCGTTTCGCAGGTGCCCCTGCTTCCTCAGGTACATACAATGTTAACAGACGCTCGCGGACTTTAAATAGGGACGAGGCTGAATGGCCCAATATCAGAATGAGGTTCAATTAGCCACAATTGTTTGTAAACACTTACTCTAAACATAGTAAAACATAGTATACATAGTGATCAAGAAACGGAGAATACTAAATACAAGAAGAATAAACAGATAAAAATATACAAAAGGAATATACATCAAAACTAATTTGCTTTATGAAAGATAGATATCATAATGCATATGTATAAATATAAACAATGCGTATATATAAAACATCTATTAAATACATATATAAAATTTCATATATGTGCAATGAAGATTACTAAAAATAGGGATAATGCAATTTTATCCCTATTTTTAGTAATCTTCATTGCACATATATGAAATTTTATATATGTATTAATAGATGTTTTATATATACGCATTGTTTATATTTATACATATGCATTATGATATCTATCTTTCATAAGCAAATTAGTTTTGATGTATATTCCTTTTGTATATTTTTATCTGTTTATTCTTCTTGTATTTAGTATTCTCCGTTTCTTGATCACTATGTATACTATGTTTTACTATGTTTAGAGTAAGTGTTTACAAACAAATGTGGCTCATTGAACCTCATTTTGATATTGGGCCATTCAGCCTCGTTCCTATTTAAAGTCCGTGAGCATCTGTTAACATTGTATGTACCTGAGGAAGCAGGGGCACCTGCGAAACGCGTAGTTCATGTAAACCTTTTGTTATAATAAATAGTCTTTCTCAACTTATGTTGAGGCTATTTTAGCATTTTTCTCAACAGCGCTTCACCTAACCGCCCCACTTTGCTATTTAGATCGGGTTGATCTTCTGAGCGAACTGTTTAAATCATATTCTGTAAACGTATTCACCAATTCGTTATAATCCACACCAAATCTAACATTTCCTTAACTCCCGAATGGGCTATTTTCGGGGCCCTACAGGAATCAGAGCTGCGAACTTCTCAACATACCAAAAGATTAATCTTCTATATTTCTGCGGCGATGCGGAAAACTATTCTCCAAAGCTGGATATGCCCCTCCACCCCACGCTACGTATTTTTCTAGAAAAATTGACGTTTCTGCTTAGAATGGACTGGGTGGAATCTTTGCTCCAAAAGGAGAGTAGAGTGAAGAAATTCTTTTTAACCTGGCAACCTATCATACACATACTCCCAGACCATGTGAGATCGCGTATCAGATCGTGTTTCTACTCTACCCTATGGTATCTTGAGCAATCAGTTGGAGGTGCACTCATAGACAGCGTGTAAATCCTGATTGTCCGCCTTACAGGTGAGACTCAAACTACTTCAGGATGATTGGTGGCTCTACGTGTCCTCTGCTTCAGTCTACCCCATTTCCCTTCCCCCTCCACCCCTCATCTTTTTTTTTTTTTCTTTTCTCTCTTCTTTTCTTGCTCTCTCAATACTAGGACCACACTCTATGGTCTTCAGATCTTTATGCCAAAACTACTCAGCTTGTGAATGTCATGAGATACCACAGCTAATCATACACCTTGACATCGCCCAATGGACACTGAATGGTGACTTATCTGTGGCGCACCCGCTGGTCATATGCCTCCTTTTTATTGCCATGAATTACTTTAAGCGGATAACTGACTTTGAGAGACTTCATGATACAGTTTAGGCCTTCTCCATACCCCTATCCCTCTTCACCCCCCCACCCCTTCCCTCCCTCCTTTCCCCTGTTTTTACTTCCCTGTTGGGATTGTTTGGTCAAGTAATGGCATAGTATCATTTTTCATGTGCTGTTGTACATCAAGTTTGTATTTACCAAATTTGAATACCTTGTAAGGGCCAGAATTTTTTTTTTTTATATCTTGCTACATAAAACCATATAATTCAAAGAAGGTGTCCTTTTTTTTTTCTCAAGACGGTACATCAATTCACAAAAATGAGCATATGACGGGGGGAAGAAACAAATAGCATGTTTTTGGCAAGAGCCTATGTTTTCCGCACCTGGATGACCAGTTCAATTTTAGAAATCCCTTCAGAAGAGATATCTTCCCATGCAGAATATCTCGGAAAGGAGCTACAGATAAAATGTGACAGTAGTATCAAAATAATGGGACAAGGTGTCTGCCTCAACAACCTTGTCCTCTGGCAGAAAATGGCTGTAGAAATCAAATCGGGAGAAGAAAACGACAATGCCCATGAATAATAATAAACTGAATCGGAGACAAAGGCTTTTTTTAACTGCTTGTGGAGTCCAGTTCTGGTCGTTGTTCCTTTTCCTGATTAAAGGTGTAGGGGTATACAAAACGTGACTGCTAGTGAAAGTATGTGCCTCCAAGTAGAAATTTTCCCATGTAATCACTTACCACTTACTGGCCCAAATTGAGGTGTTTGCAGTTTACACTGCCGAGGGATATGACCTGTAGCTCGAAGTTCAGTTTACCGGTAGAGCATGCTCAGATCCAGTTCCAGCAGTTACATGAGATTGAGTTATTTATCTATGAAACAGTAAAGTATTTTCAGGAATGTAAGTCTACAAAATACTCATCGAATTCTAAATCAGAACCCGACCAGTATTTTATACCCAATTTTCGGTTCTTGTACTGGTTTTTGTACCGTTTATTTTGCCACAGCTTTTGGATTTTGGAATTCCCATTCAATTGAACAGTATTATAATCTGCCATTTTCAAGTGAAATATAGAGGATTATAGAACATGTTTTAAGGTTTTTTACACAATTTTCAGATTTGAAATCCAACCTCAGAAAAATTGTGTAGACTACAGCTTGGATTTTGTATTGAGGTCTGGGGGAATGATTTACAGTTAGATTTTAAATACCACTTAAAAATTTGACAGGAAGGGGGGCGTGGCTTGACATGGCCGAGTGAAGCAGCAGCTATTCAGAGCTCCCGCACATCTGCTCCTTTAACTGACCCTATCTCCCCTGCAGCATGGGGAAAACCAGCAAGAAAGGAAGGAAAGACACTCAGTCCACCCCAGAATCCAGCCAGGGTGATATAACCCGCTACTTTGGACGCTATTCGGTCCTGATGCCAGGGGACAGACTCGGCAGCGGCGAGGCCCTGCAAGATGGCAACCCTGCCCACGCAGCCGACACCATGATTCCGGCAGCCAACCCGCAACCTGACCCACCTGCTACCTGCTCCAGTCGCCGGAGGAAAGGATTCGGAACCCCTGCCGACACCCTGCCCGCAGCTCCTCTTGTTACTGCTGCCATCGACCCACGGACCCTGCAGCCTCCCCCGCCGCAGCTTTCGGTGGTTCCGGAGGAGACATGCCAGCAGCTCCGTCCCACACAGCTGACTATGGAGCCAGAAAAGAGGCGCCGACCCACGGGCCATACACCAGGTCCAGTCCCGACTGTGGCGGCGTCTCCAGCAGCGCCTATTCTCCTGGCTTCTGCTCAGCCCAGCGCGACCCGTCCTGGACATGGAGGAGATGTGCCCCACAGCAGGAGGTGCGGCGGATCCGGCCCTGACTCCGCTGTCTTCTTCGGCGGCGCAGTTACCGGCGCCTCAACAGCTCAGCCCGGCGTGACCCGCCGTGGCTCTGGATGAGGTGCGCCGCATCGCGGGACATGCAGCTGACCCGGCCCCAGCGTGGGTGCCCTCCTCCTCGACGCCGCCAGCGGCGCCTCATCAGTCGAGTCCGGCGCAGCCGGCCGGGACCCCGGAAGAAGCGCGCCGTACAGTGGGCCTCGTGGCGGGCTCAGCCCTGAACTTGTCGCACTCTGCAGAGGTGCTACCCCTGGCGCACATGCAAGCGCCTCTTCCGGCCACGATCCCCGTGGCTCCGATCACCCTCCATCGCTCCCTGCACGTTCCAGAGGTGGCTGACAGAGGAGCGCTCCGTCACCCTGCAGAGGTCCTGGCCGGGATCGTCGCTGCAATGCCGACCCAGCTGTCATGCTCCGGTGGGAGCTCGGAGGTACGGCTTGCTGGGGACTGCACTGAGGCCCGGGACTCACACTACTGCTCTCCCCCTGCTCCCACACCCCTGACTTGTGCACCGGGCCCAACCAAATCCCATGTTACTCCGGCCCTTGATATGGGGTCTGCTGGCATACTAGGCTCATCCACTCCTTTGGTGGCCCACGGGTCACCAGGACCTTATACCGATCCCACTGCTCTCGTCCCGCACGGATCCAACCCGGTCATCGTTATGGGACTAAATCACCCCTACAGTCCACCACTGACTGACAACCCAGAAAGGGCTTCAGACATCCACCTTCCACATGCCACTCGGGTGGTTCTTACTGCTGCAGCCACACAACTCTTCTCTCTATGGTCTGCGACATGGGTCCTCCTCGGTGGATCGCCCGACCGCCTCATGGCCGAGGATCTTTGTCACCTTCACAGGGCACCCAGGATCCGCCCACTCAGGGCGCACTACATCTCGTTTCCGACTCATCTGAAAGTCTCACGAATATCAGCGGCTTGCACCGGTCTCTGGACTTGAACTCTCGTACCAGTCTGATCGACTTGCCACATTGTTCTCCTTTATCCATGCATGGCCAGCCTACCGACCCTCCAAGGAGTGTTATTAAAAAAAGCACCTCTTTAATGCAAGTAGGACTTCCATAGGCACCAAGCTTGTAACTTATGCTGACCTCCAACTTTTGATTCAGGATCTTCCTACCCGCCAAGACATTTCATCCATGACATCTCGACTGATGGACGAATACAGGAAAGAATTTGCCGGTTTCCGTTCAGACCTATCTTCACTGGCCAATAGGGTGAACACCCTACAGCAGGCTGAAGAGTCTTCTGCGTCCTCCTTATCTGCCCTCCACACTACAGTTCAGCGTCACTCCACTCAGCTATTTCATCTACAACAGCACCTAGATGATATGGAGAACAGAGGACGCAGAAATAACCTCCGAATTCGCGGTTTTCTGGAAACAGTGACAGCTTCGGACGTATATTCCACCATCTCAGCCATCTTCAATGAAATCCTGGAGAGGCCTCCAAACACCTACATCGAACTGGGCAGGGTGCACAGAGCCTTACGCCCAGCTAGCAATGACCCTCTGCACCCCAGAGATGTCATATGCCGGATCTACTTCTTCGTGCTTAAGGAGGAAATTATGCAACGTCTCCGCAGAGGTCGCCCGGTCTCATACCATGGACATTCCTTGCAGATCTTTCCGAACCTTTCCCGTCACACCTTGGCGCAATGCGCCATGCTCAAACCCCTTCTAACTCTCCTCAAAGACAGGAATATTCCATACAAGTGGGGTTTCCCATTTTCCCTCATTGTCCGCCAGGGTGGTCGCACCCGTACCCTGCGGTCCCCAGAGGATCTCCCCACTTTCTTGCGCGACCTGCAGCTGCCGGATGTCACTCTACCAGACTGGCCCTCTATTTCCCCCCCTTCCTCAAAGAAACCCTCCATTGGTGCCTTGTCGGTAGACCACAACCAGAACTCCTCAAGTCTCCCACCCAGGAAACAAAGGGGGAAGGCCCCCCTCAGGCGTAAGACATACTTGATTACGGACACGGCTGCCCCTGTATCTGACCCCTCCTGAACTCCAACTCAAGACCCCACAGTGACCTTCTTCCTTCACAGTGACCATCTTGTTTCAAATTTGGACCTTGTTCATCCTTTGTTATTGTGGTTTTTTCTCTTTGGTCGGATATTGTCAAATATTCACAGGTTTTCATACTATCGGGAGCAACTTAGCATCTTGCTAGTCTTCCGCGTTACCCCCAGTAGGTTCGGGAGCTTCCCAGTCCTATCTTTTGGTCTGGTATACTCCCTAGTTTGTTAGGTAATTCTACCTTAGCGTGCTCTGCAGGGTGTTATTTCCTGCTTAGGAGTTTCTTCTCCCCCTCCCCTTTATTTTATTTTATTTATTTATTTAGTTATTTATTTATTTTTATTTTTTTTTTCTCTCTCTCTCCCTTCCCCTCTCTCCCCTTCTTTTTATTCCTTTCTTCAGGCGGGTTTTGGGACTTGATTTTTCACCTCCACCCCCGGGCGTGAGATGGGAGACCTCAGTATAGCTTCATATAACGCCAAGGGCCTCAATGTCCCCTCAAAGTGATCTCAAATACTGTACCATTTCCATCGCAAAAGGGTTCAGATTTTGTGCCTACAGGAAACCCACTTCAAAACTAACTCAGCCCGTTATCAAAAATAGGTACTACCCCCATTGGCATTTGCTAATTTTTCCCACTCAAAGAGTAGAGAGGTTGCGGTGACCATTCGTAAGTCCTTACCGCATAAGATCGAGAGCTGTGTTGTAGACAAAGAAGCCAGATATCTCATACTCACCCTTTCCGTTCAGGGACAAATTATGCCCCAAATCATGGTCAGTTATCCTTTTTGCTAGAAATCTTAGACCTCCTACATCTTCATGCGAAAGGCACTCTGCTGTTCTATGGGGATTTTAATCTCACCCTTGACCCTGCCATAGACAACTCTACTGGCTGGTCCTCAGTTGCCTACTCAGCCATTAAGAGGGTCAAGAAAGCCCTGTTGAGGTTTCAGCTGTGTGATGGTTGGAGACTTCAGCACCCTACAGACAGGGACTACAGTTTCTTTTCTCACCCACACAACACCTATAGCAGGATTGATTACGTCCTCCTACAGCATAGCGCTCTCTCGTGGTTGAGAACCACTTCAATCGGAAGTATATTCTGGTCCGACCATGCTCCAATTTTTACCACACTCCATCTCCCCGCCTCGCCTAATTTGGCGAAATCCTGGAGACTAAATGAGGCCTTATTGTCTGACTCAGTCTGCTTGGCAGATATGCAGCAATCTATTGAGCACTTCGTATCTGACCATGAGAGAGACTCCACAACTCCCATTGTGCAGTGGGAGGCTTTGAAATGCGTGTTACGAGGCATCTTAATTAAACATGGCAGTGGACTTAATAAAGCTCAAACGGCAGCTGTCGCACAGGCCCTCCAGAAGGTCTCCTCCCTGGAGCTACTACATAAACAGGCCCTATCGCCTTCTGTTCTCCAGGAATTACTTTTAGCAAGACTCGAGGTCCGCAGACTCTTCAACTCATCTTGGGGCAAATTAGTCCAAACTTATCGTATCAAGCTCTATGAGTATGGCAATAAAAGTGGGTACTTGTTAGCTAAAGCCGCAAGGGATCACATGTCAGCTTCCTTCATTCCAAGTATCAAGACTCATTTAGGCACTATTGTACATACGACTAACGACATAGCTAAAGAATTCCATTCCTACTATTCTAAGCTCTATCAATTGCCCCCCAACCCTCCTGTTCCCTCTTCCTCGCAATCAGACTACCCGCTCCCCTCCAAGACTTTGCCAACTGAAGTTGCTGACCAGCTGGAGCTCCCTTTTTCTGGTGAGGAACTTGACGTGGTGGTGAAGGGCCTCCTGGGAGGGACAAGCCCGGGCCCTGACTGCTTCACTGGCAAATTTTTCAAAACCCTAGCGCCGGTTTTCAATTCACTTATGTTGCGGGCCTTTAATTCTGTCTCGCCCTCCTCACCTTTTCCGCAGGATTCCATGAGGGCGCATGTGGCTGTGATTCCCAAACCTGGCAAAGATCCCCAGGCCGGCGGGAGTTACAGACCCATATCCCTCCTGAATGTGGATCTCAAAATCTTTGCCAAAGTTTTGGCAAATCGCTTAAATGCTCACCTCCCCGCCTTGGTCCACCCTGACTAGGTGGGTTTTGTCCCCGGGAGGGAGGCCAGGGATAACACTTTGAAGACTCTGGACATAATTCAGTATGCACGCTCGCGGCAGATCCCCCTGATGGTCCTGTCATTAGATGCGGAGAAAGCGTTTGACAGGATCTCATGGGGGTCCCTGGTTTCAACTTTGGAACATGCTGGGTTGGGCCCTCTTTTCATGGCTAAAATACTGTCCCTCTACCAGGGTCCCTCGGCTAGGGTCAGAGTGAACGGCTCCCTCTCAGAGTCCTTTGAGATCAAAAATGGTACGAGACAGGGGTGTCCATTGTCTCCTCTGTTATATGTTCTTGTGATGGAGCACTTGCTGGAGTCAATTAGATCCAACTCGGATATCAGAGGAATTCTTATAGGGGGTCGCGAATATAAATGCTCTGCATTTGCAGATGATCTCTTGATCTACCTCAGTGAACCTCACATTTCGCTTCCCTCCCTGATGTCCGAGTTGGCTCGCTTCAGTCGGTGGTCCAACTATAAGATCAACTACTCCAAATCTGAGGCGTTGAATGTCTCTATAGACCCCTTGATTCTGGACTCTCTGAGGGATAACTTTCCTTTTTCCTGGCCTGCCGGAGGGATTTCTTATTTGGGGACTCGACTGCCAGCCGATCCCTCACAATTGTTCGAAGCCAATTTTGTGCCTATGCTCTCAAAAATATCATCACTGCTAGGGAGTTGGAGTCGGAAGGACTTCTCCTGGTTTGGGAGGATGAATCTTTTGAAGATGTCTGTCCTCCCCAAGTTACTTTACCTATTCCAAACCATCCCAATTGTCATCCCAGTATCGTTCTGGCTTAGACTCCGACGATGTTTTAGTGAATTTATCTGGCACTCGCGTCGCCCGCGGATTCGCAGGGAGCTCCTCTCCCGCCCTAAGGCCGCTGGCGGTGTAGGACTCCCTGACTGCAGATTGTATTACCTGGCTGCTGCTTACGCCAGGTTTCTGGATCTGATTCATGACTCCCATAACAAACTGTGGGTCCAGATCGCACGTGAGGTGAGTCCGTGGTCCCTGGCCTCTCTTCCCTGGGCATTGAACTCCGCTTTTTCAGACCCGCGGCAGCTATCTTTCACCACATTGCATACCATGACATCCATCAGGAGACCCAAACCCTCCGAGACACTCTTAGATCTCCGAGGGCCGTTGTTTCCCATAACGGATAATCCCCTGTTCCCCCCCGGGAGATCTGGCACCTCCTTCCTGGGCAGAACTAAAACCTCACCTCTGTGGGCAAAGGACATTCACAATAGAGGAGTGTTCCGGCCACTGTCGGAACTTCTCGACGGACCCCCTGTCTCCAGGAATCATTATGAATATACGCAGCTCCATCACTTTTTTACCTCTACTGCTAAACACACAAATCTCACTAGGGACTTGACTCCTTTCGAGAAGCTCTGTACTCAACAATTGACACCTAGACACCTTATATCCTTGCTTTACCAATTACTTCTCTCTCCTGCAGACAACCCACTTCCCTCTTTTTGCACAGCTTGGGAAACAGAACTCCAACAATCATTCACAGAAGCTCAATGGAGGAAATGCTTTACTCTCACACATAAGGCGGTCATCGCATGTAAGGCTCAAGAGACGAGCTATAAAGTCTTGTCCCACTGGTATAGGGTCCCAGCTCTACTCCACAAATGGTTCCCTGCAACTCCAGATACTTGCTGGAGATGCAACAAAGAAGTGGGAACAATGGTTCATGTCTGGTGGGGCTGCGATGTTCTGTAGAATTTTTGGAAGGGGGTGCTCCAGGCCATTCATGACTGTGTGAGGTCCTTGATCCCTAACACTCCTGAAGCTACTCTATTGTATATGTTCCCCGCTTCATTGGGGGCTTATAAAAAGTCCCTGACCAGACATCTTCTTCAGGCGGCAAAAATGATAATTCCACGCAGGTGGAAGCAAACCTCCCCCCCCTTCCTTAGCAGAGTGGGTTGAGGAAGTGGCTGCAACCCATCGCATGGAGGAACTGGTGGCACAGAGTTCCGATACTGTACAGAAAGTACTCTCTACATGGTGTCCCTGGATACTATACAAGGACTCCGCAAAATTTAAAGCCCTCCTTGTATCCGGGTCTTAGAGCACGATAGTATGAGGAATGGGACTTAGGGTGGAGAGGCCGTGCTGGGCCCCTTTTTCCTGACCCTCTGTTGGGTCACTATGCGTCCCCCTTTGGTTTGTTTTTCCCTCTTCTTTCCTTTTTCTTCCCTCTTTCCCTTTCTATTCCTTTTCTCCCTCCTCCCCCTCCTTTCTTACTTACTAGATTAGAGAATATTTCATGAGAAAGACTCCTCTGTTTTTTTTGGAGGACTTATGTTGACTTTGCTTCGGCATCTTGTGCCTTACTTATAGAGGCCCTGTCAGTATCTATGATTTAGTTTTTGTAGATCAGACACAGGCTGGTTACGCTTAGATCCTTTAGAGGACCTGCTCCAGGTATACACTAGGTGCCCTTTACCAATGTTGGCACCACGTGGGGCCAAAACTTCGGTTCCTCGTGTGGACCAATATTGCCTTTATTTGTAGTATTCTTTTTTATGTGTTTTGTTATCTAATGTTAGTTAGATATGACCACATAGTTGCTGGTCGCAATTCGTCAATGCTTGTCTCATTGGCTTACTTTCATATGTGACTTATATTGTTTATAAAGAGAAATGTAAATAAAAACTTTAAATTTAAAAAAAAAAAAATTTGACAGGAAATCATTGTTGTGTAGACACAGCCTAACTGGGAACTAATGTAAGAATCTCTGCAGTAAAGGAGCATAAATGTTGGGTAAGAGGAAGGGGGCTTAGAGTATGAATAGACTGCAGTGGAGGAAAAAAAACAAATCCTAAAAACGTTCATAAAACTTTGTTTTTTGTCCACTGCCAGTCACAAGCTGCTGAAAAAACAGACGTTTTTGGCACGTTTTGCGTTTTTTACAAGTGTTTTTTGCTTGTCTTCAGGTCTGGTTTTTAATGTCTGCATAAATCATTGGATGTTACTCCACCCTACAAAAGGGGATGTAAAGCATATTATTGCATTAATATGTTATCTCGCGTTTGCTCCTAAAGATACCTCTTTTTTTATGGATTTCGGCACTAAAATCCATTAAAAAAGCGGCAAAAGTGAGAAACTTTATTAGTGGCAAAATCTGTAAAAAACAGATTTTGCCACCAAAATCAGTAAAAAAAAAAAAAAGTATTTTAGTGCCAAAATCCATAAAAAATAGATTTTTAGTGGCAAAAGCGAGATAAATTTATTAGCGCCAAAATATTTTTTTTTTAAAAAACGGATTTTGGCAGCAAAATCCATCAAAATCCAGACTTCAGCTCCAAAATCCGTAAATATCCGTTAGTGACAAAAGTGCGATAACTTTATTACAAATGAGGACACATTAGACACTTGGCTACAGAATTGATAAGGTATAACCTGTGGCAACACCAACTTTAGTTGGGACTTTAAAGAGATTGTCTCACTACACTGATTCATCTCACCTCAGTCCTGTTTTTTTTATTTCATTTTGAACTCAGGGGCATGTTTACTGGCTTCCACTAGGCTGCAGTAGAAGCCAGGTCTGTAGCTATAGCAACCAGTGCTGGCAGCCTATCAGGAGAGAACAAACAGGTCTGTAGCTATAGCGACCAGTGCTGGTAGCCTATCAGGATAGATCAAACAGGTCTGTAGCTATAGCAACCAGTGCTGGCAGCCTATCAGGATAAAGCAAACAGGTCTGTAGCTATAGTGACCTGAGGAGCTGATGCAGCCCATACAAAGGGGATATCTGGGAAAATGGGTAGGACACTGTTAATGGACACATATTGCAAAGTGACTTATTTTTGCAAGATCTTTAACATAAAAAGCAGCAATCCTTGCAGTGAGACAACCCCTTTAATCTCCTGAGGGGGGTTTTCATTGAAAAAGCGCGGCAAAAAACTCGCAAAAAACGTCCGCCGCTTTCCATAGACTCCAATAGTAAATTTTCTGCCCTGCTCTGACGTTTTTTCCAACATGTTTCAAAAGACGACCTTTTTCAAAGGGCTAAACAGCAGGGATCGGAGACTTCTGATCTTGACAATGCACTGAGGCTGCTCTAGGAAGGGAGCTGTTAACCCTGAGAACATGGCCAATTGGGAGCTGCAGACATCTTCTCAGAATTCATTTGTAGTCCCCAAAGTTTACATATCCCAAAAAGGTTGTCATGTAAACTTACACCACAGGCATGAATGGGATAAGGAATCTCTCCTTCTCTAAAGTTACACAACCAGAGTCTTATCAAAAAGGAGCCTTCACTGTAGGGAACTGATGAGGGGCGAGGACCCTGAACCTGTCTACAGATAAGTGTCTTATCCCTGTGGAGTCAGCAAATGAACGGGCCACTCAGGGCCCAGTTTGGCTCCACTCTTGGCAGGATGTTGTCCAGAGAAAAAACAAGCTTGGATTGCAGAACCCAGAAAGAGAAAAATCCATCAACACGAGAACATTATAAATCTAATAACATCTTCATTTATTGATAAATGTAAAAATCATAACAAAATCACAGTAAAAATCACATGTTCAAGCAAAAACCAGTCAGAAACAAATGATTCCCAATCAGAGTCATCGGCTATAAAAATAGGACCCTCACTATAATAAAACCAACAATATTCCCCGACAGGACCTAAACTGACCAATGTATGAGCGGCCAAAGAGACGAATGAGAAGAAACAGACGGGACACTCTCCAGTTATAGCAGGGGTGGGCAATTAATTTTCCCATCGGGCCGCATGAAAAAGTGCGATGCTTTCGGAGGGCCGGACTAATAAAAACATAGGGTGAACGGGGTGATTATTTTTGTGGAAACTTACTGGGGGATGTATCTATATACCTGCCTTACTCATGGTACACAGTAAGGCAGGTATTATACAGCTCTCCTGTAAGGTAGGTAATGTAGATGTATGTCCCCTCAGTCTGGCAAGGTATATACAGCTCCCTCGTCAGTCAGGTATATAAGCTCCCTCAGTCAGTCAGGTATATAGATATAGGTACCCGCATGCAGGATATAATAGATACAACTCCCCAAGGCAGGTATATAGATGATACGCTCCCCAAGGCAGGTATTT
>JAODAL010019325.1:0-72413 GCA_025379985.1 Phyllomedusa bahiana | reverse complement strand
CCTAGTGCAAAAAGTGAAATGGGCCCCCCCAGCTACAATGTGCCGCTTACAATGCTGGTACATCCTTATGTGGCAGAAGGGCTTTTGGGCCCCCTCAAGCTGCAGGGCCCGGTAGCGACTGCTACCTCTGCACCCCAATAGCTACGCCCCTGCCTTCCGGGATCCTTTACCAACAATAACCAACACTTGAATTGTATAGACAGTATTGTACACACTGTAAAATATAATTCATGTGAAACGCAAAGTTGGTGTGTGCTGTGGATCGTTCATTATTTCCCTACAGTAAAGACCAGATCCCTGTACAAGGTTTCAAGGAGGAAATACAGGGGGCTCTTTAGACCCTGATACCTGGCATGGTTCTGTGCCATAAGCCTGAGTATGACCCAACTCCGATGAGTTGTAACAAAACAAAATAAAAGCATAAGATTGTAATCTTGATGCATTCATGCAAGTTATATGACTCCGCAATTGTGCTTTTAACTTGTTTTACCCAACAAAGAATTTTAGGAGGTTTCCCAGTACATTATACACTATGGGCGACAAGTACGATTTAGGCGCGAAGAGGCCAGTTCAATGTAGCATTAAGGCGGTTTAGATTGCGTCAGAATGTGTGGACCTGTTCTGCTGCGGGTCATACATTTGGCGCAGTGTAGCTCCATTATGACAACTCAGGCTCAGGTAAACCGCTTGTAATTTGGTCTGGCGGTTCCAGCAGTAATGTGCCCAGTTTTGCCGTCCTCCAGTCATAAATGTGTAGAATCATATGGTTGTCGTGCGACGCCCCCACATCTTGGGTGCATTGCAAAGTGCCGTGGGCGCTGCAAAATGTGCCTAATTTTGGAGTGTGCCTGCTCATACATCTAGAAAACGGGGCTGCAATAGTTTTTGGGCTGATAGGACACCAGAATATACAGCCCCGTACATACATGTCGCCCTATGTACATTACCTACATTGGTCAATGGTACTATTAAAAAAATACATATTATTCCTGCAAAAAAAAACAACTCCTCATCATTTATGTAATGATGGCTCTTGGGAGGCAGGGAGGAAAAAAACAACGCAATGTAAATAAAAATCACTGCTGTGGGAAGGGGTTCATAATATATAATAGGGAATGCAGTATTCCTTAGGGTGCTTTTACACAGCACAGTTTGGTGCAGTTTTAACTGCGCACCAATAGAACTGCCTTTATTACCAGCAAGCTTCTTTCAGTTGACAACATTTTTTAGAAAGCTGTTTGAAATAAGTAATCAATTACAGTGTTTGAAGTCTTGCGGATACAAACACACTAATTGATTACTCACTTTCCAAACAGTTTAGATAACTGAAAAAAGCTTGCAGTTAAATTTGGAGCGCAGTTAAAACTGCACCAAAACGGCGCTGTGTGAAAGCACCCTGAAGGTACACATCTCAGCTGCTGTAGAACTTTTATTTTAAGGCAACAAGGAGTTTCCTGTCCATTCTTTGTGAACTGATTGATAAAAATTACAGAATAATGCTACTGAAGAATCTTTTCATACACTAAGTGGGGGACAAGTGGTTGGCACAGGAGAAGGCACCATGATTTATGACAGACCCCTTCTGCCAGAGGAGATTAGAAGTGCCCAAATAGTTCAACTCCTCTCTGACATACGAGTGTGAGTTTATACAAATATTATATGCACTCAGGGCTGCCCTAAGTAGTTTCAGGACCCCATACCACCGAAGCATTTGAGCACTCACCCCTTACAAGCTCTTATCTTGCACCATATCAGCAGGACCCGTTTTTAAGTTATTTGATCAGGTCCCTTGGCAAAAGTACTGCCCTGATAGCACCCCTGTTTACAAGCCATGTAAATGGAAAATGTTCATACATGTGTATTTCGTAGCCTAATATGTCCTATGTCGGATTCACTTTCATCAAAAATGCTTAGTCAACAAAACACAGATTTTTCTATGTTCAAAAACCTATTTGTTTTAAAAACACCCTGGTATCTTTGCACAACTATCACCAAAGCTTTACTTGTTATTCAAACATTTCGACAGACAATGGTCATATTGTGATACTTTTTCAAGTCTGTTATTGTCCAACGTAAATATGTCTACCTCTTTAATTCCCAGTAAGCTTCCTATGCTTTCTAAACACCTAATCTACCTCCCGGATCATTTCTAAGCCTCTATCCTGTTCCTACCTCCCTATTCTGTCCATCTCACTTCTCCCACCCCCTTCAGACATCCAGCACTGTCAAGCCAAACACATGATAAATTGCCTTGTCAACAGTATTCATTCAGGGACCAATTAATTCCACAGAAATGAACTAGGGGCCATCAGTTGTTGAAAAACTCCTAGTGCAGGGAGCAAAGCCTTCTATTTGAAAGAGCGGACGAGAGAAGGAGGGAAAAGAGAAAGGCAGAGGAAGAATAAGAGGCCTTGGAAGTTAGTTTGACAGAAATTGGTCATTTAATGCTTAAGTGCACTGCAGACAGCCCCTGTCATAGCGGCCAGCGTGCTAAAACTCCCACAGAGGTTTATTTATTAATTATAGGGAGCTGTAAGGGGCCTTTTAACTGTCTTAGCCCGGACTCATCAACTTTACTTCTTGTCACAAACAGATCTTGTGGCGCTGAAGACAAGAACCGAGTGGGACAACAAATCCGACTCTGTGGCAAACTTGAGAAAACAGAAAATGTGCTGTAACAAAATAATAAAAAAAATACAACTTTTCAGGAATTTATAGTATAAATATAATATAAAATAGTATAAAAGATAATATAACATATGTCATAAAATTTTAGCAGAATTCACAGAATATACACTACTAACAAAAAGTTAGGGATAATTGGCTTTTGGTTGAAACTTCCGGATAAACATAAAATTTCTTGAAAATGTTCTTTAATAAACTAAATGAGGTCATCACTTAACTTAAGATGCACATGTCAAACTGTTCATTGATTCAGTACTTTTTGCACAACTTTCTGATCTCTAACAAGGAGTTTAATGGAAAAATTCCCAACAGGTGTTTGATCCCTGAATCGCCCAATACATTTAGGGGATCAATTTGAATTGGAATTTAAACACTTCACAATCAGTTCACAATCTGACATCATGAGACCAAGACAACAACTTACAACTGATCAACAGTACCTCACCGTAGCCAGGCTTCAAGCAGGATGCTCTCCTACAGAAGTGGCTTAGGGCGCATTCTCACGGCACATGACAAATACCGGTCGGTTTGCCGGCCGGTACTTGTCCTATTTTGCGGCCGTCCCCACGGCCGCGGGGGGGACGGCTTTTCTCCGCGATGAGCGGAGAAAAGCCCTCCCCCTTCACATTGGCTTGCACAGATTCTGTCCGGAAACCAGATGGAAGGTTGTGCTTGCACAATGTTTCGCGGGCGGAAAACCCGCCGGACGGAAAACCCGCCGGATGGAAAACCCATGCAGTGGGGAGTGCTGCACGGGTTTTCCATAGAGCATCATTGTGCTCATTTTCGGCCGGTTTTTCAGGCGGTCTGATAAACCGCAAACCGTCCGAAAACCCGTGCAGTGGGGACATGCCCTTGAGTGTTACAGAGTGTCATCAGCAGGTTGCATCAGAGATACAGAGAGACTGGAAGAGTCATAGAAAGGCAAAGACCACACATTAATGACCACTTCATTGTAAACAATGCCCTGCAGAACCGGATTATGAATGCCACACAAATCCAGGCGCGGTTAAGGAAGGTGAGAGGCACCAAGTGTCACATCAGAACATTCTTAACCGTTTACATCAGCGTGGTCTGCGTGCCAAATGGCCAGCAAGAGTACCTGACCAGTACCTGACCTGCTGATGCATAGAGCTCTCCTTGACATCTCCAGCAGTGTTGGCGGCCATCATATCTTCTCAGAGTGAATAAAATTTCATCACTGAAAAGCACTGATGACCACTGGTCCTTTGTCCAGCGTAGATGCTTCCTAATCCATGAAAGACGATGATGTCTGTGGTCAGGCCATGTAGCACATAGACCACGCTGATGTAAACAGTTACAAATGGTTCACTTCTTTGAATTTCTATGACTTGTCTCTTTGTATCTCTGTTGCAACCTGCTGATGATGCTCTGTGACACTGTAAGCTCAGTGGCCACTTCTGTCTGAGAGCATCCTGCTTGAAGTTTGGCAATGGCGAGGCACTGTTGATCAATTGTAAGGTGTTGTTTTAGTCTCATATTGTCAAAATGTGAACAGCATAATGAGGAGGACTGTTTAAATCCCAATTCAAATTAATGCCCTAAATTTATTGGGCCATTCGGGGATCAAACACTTGTTGGGAATTTTGCCATTAAACTCTTTGTCACAGATCAGCAAGTTGTGCAAAAAGTACTGAAACACTGAACTGTTGGACATGTGCATTCTAAAGAGATGGTCCAATTTAGCTTACTTAACAAAAAAAAAGAAGAAATTTAAGGTGACATGCATGAATGGGGCTGCGCCAGATATCTGGCGTCTTTTCAGCCCGATATAAGGTGCAGCCTACGGCGCTTTGTAATGCACCCGATCTCGGGGGGGCATGCGGGCTCACTAGAATCGAAGCGAAGCTACATATTTATAGCTTCGTTACAGCATTTCTAGGCGCATTACAGCTGGAACAGGTAAACCACTTTCAAAGTGGTATATCTTAGCCAGAAATGCCGTACTAGCGCTAGATGCACCTGATTTATGACCCGCTATAGAGCGGGTTCATAAATCAGGCGCATTCTATGCCACTATTATGCACATGAAATTTGGCGTTAACACGCCAAATTTCATGCATGTTGCCCTTAATATTCATTCTGTATTTTCAACCAAAAGCCAAATATCCCTAACATTTTGAGGGCAGTGTATTTGGTTATTAGGAAAGTTATATGCACTTATGGTGCACAACTCCAAAGCCAAAAGTAACATATAAGTGTAGGTAACCAACAAAAATGAGGAGTGTAAAGTAATCTAAATCCAGTTTTTTCTGAGCGATACCATGACTAAATAAGCAGTTTAGTAAATTATTGCTTGAAGGGGTGTTTTCACAGAGCCTACTCTTCACAATCAGCTTTATGCTTCCACATCCTGTGCAGTTTGTGCATGGTTCTACTGCAGTGACTGACATTTCAGCTCTGCTATTCCTAGATGAGTCTTTTAGAGGGACATTGGTAATGGAATGGATTTAACAGCAGGGCACAAAACACAAGCTCCTGTGTTGCTGATAAGACAAAGCAGGGAGTGACTTCACCACCACAGCCAGAGATGCTAGAGCTGAGAGAGGTGGTTTGTAACCTAAAGAAGCTTGTGTTCACAAGCAGGAAATAAGAAATCTCTAAAAAAAAAAGAAAAATCCGAACAGCAATGAATTTGGTAATATTCTTTTTTTTTACCTTTGTGTACATGTTTAAACTTATCAATAAGATAGGAGTACTCCTTTAAAGGGATTGTCCACCTTTTATTGTTTTCCTTTATTGTGTATGTTATAGTAAATCCGAAACATGAGACAGAGAAAAGAATGTGCGGCAATAGATATAAAACACTGCTGGAGGTAGTAATACTAAAGAAGTTCTGCTCCTCCATACACTACTATTACCTGGATACCTGGGTCACATGACCTGTGTGGTGGTCACATGATAAGACGCTGCTGGAGGTAGTAATACTGGAGAAGTTCTGCTCCTCCATACACTACTGTTACCTGGATACCAGGGTCACATGACCTCCGTGGTGGTCACATGATAAGACGCTGCTGGAGGTGGTAATGCTGGAGAAGTTCTGCTCCTCCATACATTACTGTTACCTAGATACCAGGGTCACATGATCTGTGTGGTAGTCACATGATAAGACGCTGTTGGAGGTGGTAATACTGGAGAAGTTCTGCTCCTCCATAAACTACTGTTACCTGGATGCCAGGGTCACATGACCTGTGTGGTGGTCACATGATAAGAAGCAGCTGAAGGAAGTAATACTGGAGAAGTTGTGGTGGTTACATTACTGTTTTGTGCATACAGTAGCTCCATGGTATCTATGGACAGGAATATGTACTATACTACTGTTTTACAAGCATATACTATTACTTTAGGAACAGCAGTGCATAAACTTTGCTACCTGGCTCCTGGACACAGACTGTGCAGAGAATTGTAGCACAGCCATATTGACATAAATAAAGCTGTGCTGCAGTTCCCTACATAGAAGTTGGCTGGTGCAACACTGGGCAGGCCAAAACAGTAGACAGGACACGCAACTAGCCTCTTCATCCTCAGGATTGGTGGGAATTCCATGCAACAGATGCCCACTGATCATAAAGTGTTTAGCAATATTCCATTATTTTTCAAACTTTTCTCCCTAAAAGAGCTTTCCCATCTCCTCGGATCTATTCTTGCTGATTTTCAGGGTGTGCCTACATAGGTAGTTTAAGCCAGTAGCAATCATGCCATTGGCTACAACATGCACTCTCCCAGAGCTTCTACTGGTAGCAGCATCGGAACTCCAACTCTGAAGAGTCAATTCTCTGGGGCTGCACATCATGAGGTATGATGTAGACAACTGCTCCAGGACATTCATACATGCCCTAGAGCAAAAGTTACAAACGTTTTCCAAACTGTGTTCATGCACAAATGTGGGACATTTAG
Source organism: Phyllomedusa bahiana (assembly GCA_025379985.1). Lineage (NCBI taxonomy): Eukaryota > Metazoa > Chordata > Amphibia > Anura > Hylidae > Phyllomedusa > Phyllomedusa bahiana. The sequence goes on along the minus strand of JAODAL010019325.1, from coordinate 65,810 downwards.
GAATTTTATTAATCAATCTCGACATTCTCCTTTAAAAAGTAATTGGGTTCTTTGCAGCCTGACACTTTTATTTATACAGCGCTGTAATATTAGCGCTATACATACAGTTTATCATTTACATTGATCCCTGTCCTGATTAACAATTTTTCATGTTTTGGAGGGAAAATTGAGTACCTGGAGGAAACACACGCAAACAATGGGACAACCTGCAAACTCCATGAAGTTATTGTCTTGGTGGGATTTGAATCTAGGACTCTAGCACTGCAAGGCCACCATAATGTAAACTATTACTATTATGTAAAATATTACTATGATATATACCAGAAAGTAGTCACCCATACTGTACCGTTATACCACTGAAATCTGTATGCCACTACTTCCCTATATGTGGGGACAGACACCTTTTAATGTATTTGTATTACTTTTATCCATTATCGGCTTTTGGGCGCAGGGTGGTGGTATTTCTGAAACCGCGCAGTTTGTGTACTGTTCGCGTGCTGCTGTTATGAAAGTGTATAGTGAGTGGACAAATGGTGCCATTGGGAATAAGTGATGTGGAAACTGTGGAGCCCCAAGTGCCATTGATGTGAGATGTGGACTTTGGCTATGAAGGTGCATGAGCGCGAACTGACATACTACAGAGGAACAGCTCACCACCAAAAGGTGGCAACCATATATGAATCTAAAACAGTTCAGCAAACGCTACTGCTTATGGGGCTCCGGAGCAGAGAGATATCACTGCACCTCTGCTAACCAAGCTCTATTAGCCGAAAATGCTTTGATTTTCACAGCAGTAAAAGAACTGTTCACTCTATGGACCCTCCAGTAGCTGTTGGATGTAGTCAGCATGGACCCAGATACTTGTGAAAACCTTCCAGAACCTTATTGAGTCACATACAGCTTGTCATAATAATGTGACTGGACTGTGTATTTGTCTGTCTAGAAGTATAAACCATGTTACATTATTTCATATTTACCAACTCTCCCACCTAGGCCACCAAGTGTGATTGTCATGCTGCACGGATTGAGGATGTATTTGTGTGTGCATCTTCCGGCCTGGCCATCACTCACCTCCCCACTTCTGCACCACTCCCGCTTGCTGTCTCTGACCGGGGATCGGTATGCACGCCAGCTCTTTAATCTTTAAGGGACCAGCACATTGCTAATTGACAATCACTGAATGCTGGACCCTTTATTGCCTCAATTCCCCCAACACTCCTTGACAGTTTGTTGGTGTGTTTTGCTATTGCTACATTCTGTATTCCTGGTATCTGACCCATGCTTTGGACCTTGACTTTTCCTGCCCGCCATCAGCCCTGACTTTATAGTCTGTTTACCGACTACTTCCTTAGTTTGTTCCCTTGGTACCACGCTGCACATTCCCCAATGTGGCACCCAGTTTTCCTATCATGGTGATGGGTGTCACTCAACTTTCCTGCATGAATAGGCTCCCAAGCCTATGTATTTGTATATGTCTAATGTTTCTGTTTATTTACAGGCTTCCCTTTTGGATTACTTCAGAGTCAGTGGACTTGGTGTCAGGCAGTGGTGGTTTTTGTCACCCCAAGGCTGACACTAACCATGTGTCAGTATTTACCCAGTACCCAACGCACCAGGAGTGTGTACTGGGAAGAGCCGGTTTGCCAGCTGGTTACCATCAGAAGGGGACTCTCTAATTTGATGGTTCGCTTCTGGTGCAGCTGCAGGCTGGTATTTTTAGGGTGGGAAGGGACCACTATCCATGGACCTTCCCAATCGGATCCGTATGAGGCTGCAGCTGTTGGTTTTCAGAGGGGGAAGCACAGATAGGAAAGTGCTATAAAAATTTTAATTCTAAGATGTTTGGTAAATTATGCAGGAATGAGTTGTGGCTGGGAGAAGTCATCACGGAGGTCTGAACATGATGGAGAAGAAAAGGGAAAGAGAACTATTCCAGTCATAGATGTCTCCTGTGAGTCCTTAGATGTAACTGCATTGTAGTCACTTATATGTCTACAGATCATGTGTACATTTGGTATCTACTAATATATGATCACGGTATGGAGGTAATACACGGTTGGAGGCCTGGGCAGAGAAATGGCAGATGAAGTTTAACATAGATAAATGCAAGGTTATGCACATGGGGAGGAAAGAACTTGTGAATCCTAGTGGATAGTAAACTTAATTGTAGCAGCCAGTGTCATGCAGCAGCTGCAAAGACAAACCGAATTATGGGGTGTATTAAAAGGGGCATAGATGCACGTGATGATATCATAATTCTCTCATTATACAAGTCACTGATTAGACCACACATGGAATATTGTATACAGTTTTGGGCACCAGTTCACAGGAAAGACGTTGTAGAGCTTGAATAGGTTCAAAGGCGGGCAACAATAATAAAAAGACTGGGTGGATTGCAATACCCAGAAAGATTAGGAAGATTAGGGTTATTTAGTTCAGAGGCTTCGAGGGGACATAATAAATATGTTTAAATATATTAAAGGTCTATATAGAGAGCTCTCAAAAGATCTATTAATACTCAGGCCTGTATCCAGAACAAGGGGACGTCCTCTATGCCAAGAGGAAAGAAGGTTTTTACATAAACATAGAAAGGGATTATTTACTCTAAGAGCAGTGAGACTGTGGAACTCTCTGCCAGAGGAATTTGTCATGGTGAATTCACTAACAGAGTTAAAAAAGGGTCTGGATGCATTTCTAGAGCGTAATAACATAAGAAGTTATAGTGACCAGGATTCTGAAGAAGGGTCAGTGATCCAGAGATTTATTCTGATTGCCAAATTGGAGTCGGGAAGGAATTTTTTCCTTAAAATGAGGACTTTTGGCTTCCACCTCATGGGGGTTTTTGCCTTCCTCTGGATCAACACTATAGCACAATAGGCTGAACTGGATGGACATCTGTCTTTTTTTAGCCTTACAGACTATGTAACAGTCTGCATAGCCTACAAGTATATGTTCACTGTATGGAGGTAATATATGTAGTGTTGAGCGATTGCGTTGGCCATCGACAGTCAGGCTTTTGGCTTTGGGATGGTTTGGGTTAAAGTGTTTCTTCTGCTCCCAAACCTGGAAGACAGAAGGCTGGCTGCTAGACTGGCCGCTGTACGGCGTGCAGGTCGTCAAACTGGCAGAAGGAGAAGGGGTAGGATGGGTCTCTGGTGGTGCTGGTGGTACTTGGGCGACGGTGGAGGCTGAAGCGGAGGCTGATCCCTGATCATGACTCTGAGAGACATGGGCAGCTGAGGAACGCTTGGTGGTGGCAGAGGAGGAGGAGGCGGAGACAGAGGGTGTGACAGTGGTTGGAGGCCCGGCGTCGGTCTGGCCTTTTTTGGCCAAGTGTTGCCTCCATTTCAACTCATGCATTCGCTGCATGTGACTAGACATGTTTCATAGTTTCATAGTTTCATAGTTTGTAAGGCTAAAAAAAGACAAGTCGTCCATCTAGTTCAGCCTGTTGTGCTAAGGTGTTGATCCAGAGGAAGGCAAAAAAACCCCAATGAGGTAGAAGCCAATTGTCCTCATTTTAGGGAAAAATTCCTTCCTGACTCCAATCTGGCAATCAGAAAAATCCCTGGATCAATGACCCCTCTCCTCAATCCTAGTCACTATAACTTGTTATATTATTACGCTCCAGAAATGCATCCAAACCCTTTTTGAACTCGGTTATTGAATTCACCATGACAAGTCCCTCTGGCAGAGAATTCCATAGTCTCACTGCTCTTACAGTAAAGAATCCCTTTCTATGTTTATGCAGAAACTTTCGTTCCTCAAGACATAAAGGATGCCCCCTTGTTCTAGATACAGCCCTGTGTATAAATAAATCTTGGGAGAGATCTCTATATTGACCTTTGATGTATTTATTATGTCCCCCCGATGTTGGTGGTGGTTAACCACCTAAGGTTCTTGCCTCTACTTATGCGGTTACGGCATAGGCGGCATATGACATCGCTGGGTGAATCAGAGGCTTGGTCAAAGAAGGCCCAGGCTTGAGAGGTCCTGGACCTTTTTGACGGCGATAAGCGAGGAGCGGGGTTTGCGCTGACCGTGGCTGGCGGAATCATATCAGCGGACTTCTGCGACCGCCCTCTCCCATTTTGAGGCAGAACCCGTACTGACACTACCCCATCGTCTTCCTCCTCGTCCAGTGATGAAGCGCTCGCAAGCAAATTCTGCTGAAAAGACCACGTTGGATCCGCAATGTCGTCATCATCATCATCAACACAGGTGACTTCGTCGTCCTGACATTCTGCATCCAGAAGCTGCGGGCTACAAGCAAGAGGGACTGCAAGGCGTTGCCGACCGCCCGGGATTTTTGCCGATTGACCGGCTTCCTTCTCCTCCTCTGATGGCTTCAGTAACTGGGCGTCAGAGCAGAGAAAATCATCCTCTTTGGCCTCTTGATCTTTTAACATGCCTTCTGACCCCAACCGCATTTTGTCATCAAAGAGGTCTTCAGAAAATGGATTATCCACAGTGGTGGGTACACGAGTTGACATTTGGGCTGCTTCATGTTGGACGGATGCTGGTGATGCTGATGACGACATTTGTGGCCGTGACTGGGAGGACGAGGAGGTAAGACTGCTGGATGCAGGTTGCATTAACCACTGAAGGACAGATTGGCGACGCTGTTCGTTACTGAGATTCACAGGGCCCTGACCCAGCGATGACAGGCCTGACGGTCCTGCAACTGACGATCCGCTGGCATGCGTGTTGTCGCCAGCACTGGAAAGAGCACCTTCTCTCGTACCTCTACCTCCATGTCCTACCCCCCTCTTTGCTCGCTTACCACCTGAATTTCGCTCCATGTTCAGAAATATAAAAATTTGAGAAGGTATGGAAGAGTTTTGGAAAGTCTCTTATTAAAAGACGGCAAATCACAGCTATTCTCAAATCCCTCAAATCAAAACAAAATTGCTGGATTCAAATATAACTGCAAAGTAGATCTATCAACAAAGCTGGCCTGCCCAAAGTGAAAAAAACACGTATCTGAAATGTATTCGGATAATAAAAGGTATTTTTGGCACCTATCAATTCACCTGTGGTGACTATAAAATTGCTGTATTCAAATTTAAGTGCAAGCTGCCTCAATGAACAAAGCTGTAGTGCGCCAAAGTCAAAAAACACGTATCTGTTATGTATTCGTATAATACAAGATATTTTTGGCACCTTTCAATTCACCTGTGGTGACTATAAAATTGCTGGATTCAGATTTAAGTGCAAGTTGACTCAATGAACAAAGCTGTAGTGCGCCAAAGTCAAAAAACACGTATCTGTTATGTATTCGTATAATACAAGATATTTTTGGCACCTTTCAATTCACCTGTGGTGACTATAAAATTGCTGGATTCAAATTTAAGTGCAAGGTGGATATATCAACAAAGGTGGAATGGGCAAAATTGAAAATGAACACCTATCTGAAATGTATACTGATAATAAAAGTGGAGTTTTGCACCTAACAAAGATACCTGCAGTTACTAGAAAAGATGTGTATCCTATAAGTTCAGGCTGCCCATGTCAGGAATCTCCTGCCATACCTTGGAACTTGTTTACTGTGTTTGCCCTTAAGTTTGCCCTCAGTCAAGATGGTGGATCGTGTCTCAGCTGGGTGCCATCTTGTTTCCTGTTTCCTGTTGCCAGCATATATAAACTCCTCAAGCCTGATCTCCATTGCTTGAGTATTGTGTTAAGCTCCTGCTGTGCAGTCCTCTAGCCTGGAACTTGCTTTCCTTGTTAGTTCCTCACCTTTGCGGTTTACCCTGCAAACTCTGATACCTACATATCGCTCAACTGTGCTTCTCCTGACCTTGCCTGGATCCAGTCTACATCTCTGCTGCCTCCTGTTCCAGTCTACATCTGTCTTCGCTGTGCCCAAGCCAGTCCAAGCCATTGGATTCCAGCTGTATCCACTAGTATCGTGACAGCCCAATATCCAGGAAATATTTCAATAGAAAACTGTTAATAATAAAGCTATTGCAGTGCAATGTCTACACTAAGTCTTGGTGAACTTTATCCAGTATTCTTTATAGAGCTTGTCTGTGTTCGCCCACGGGGGCCCCCCCTCCGCTCCCCCCCGTGACTTTACAGCGGTAGATGCTCCTTTAAAATTCTCTACCTAACTATATAAAATCTTCCAATCTCTAATCTAACTAAATTGTAAGGATCACAGCTAATAGTAGAGGTTTCTCTGTGAAGAAATATAATAATTTCGCTGAGCTGTTTGGACACAGGCAGAGCGCACGTCCTTCTGCTCTGAGACGCTGAGAGACACTGAGGCTGAACAGGAAACGCTGTTCTATGTAAAACGAGGTCATGTGATTTTTCCAGCCAATCGCAACCATACACATCCCAGTCATGACGTCGCACACACATCTCACCCTGCTCTATTCTGTAAGCTGATTTGCTGGCCGCCAAAATGACAGGAAGCGCCGAAAATGGCGCGATCTTAATAGATGATGCACAGATTTTAACCTAAATTATCGAATGATCTAAAAAATCCGATCACCATAAAAACTGTGCCGATTTCAACTTTGTCGATAATAATCGCTCAACACTAAATATATGGTCTGCAGAGCCTGAGTACACTGGTACTATCACTTTTTGGCAAATTATGGTGGTAATATACGATCGGCAGAGCCTGTATTCCAAGGCGTTGCACAGTTGGGTGTAGTAGGCACGGCCTTTTGTAAAGGGGTGTGGTTATGTAAATTTTGGGCAGCTTTTATTCTTCCTGATGGCAACGTTCATAAGTTGGCAAGTACACAATATTTTAATAATCCATTTGTAGTTTTCGGGGTATAAAAATGTATTCATTGCTCAGTTATACAATTATATGTATATTCCTTTTCGTAGTTAAGCCTACATGCAGGTAGCAGTAACATGTACAGAAAAGAATGTGTCCAAACAAACAAATGTGGTAGGCAATATCAAATGAATATGAAGAAAATAAATTGTTCACTCACTCATTGGGCCTCCAGCATTTTTAGCCTGAATTACTGTAATAAAAAATGAAAAAGTACAGCATTGTGAGATGTGTGGCAGCCAAAAGTTTACAAAAAAAAAAAAAAGTAAAATCTAGTTTAACACTGTAATGCCAATCCATTTAACCCCAAAGCTGACATTTGATGCACCTTTACATTGTGATGTAAATTTTTAGGTTTCATTATTTGTCACTGACCACTGTAACAATACAAACACTAGACATAGCCAGTGGTATATTAGGGGGATGGAGAGGCAGTAGGGGTGGACCCCATCATGTCTTTTAAAGGTGTTTTGCCACGATGTAATGTTGACGTGAGATCCTCCAAAATGGGTATTTAATCACTTTTCTAAATATATGTGATTAAAAAAAGTGAAGCCTGAGAGAGCTACAGGCTGCATTACCTGCCCTTAGTTACTTCAAAGCTTCTATTAGATATGACCTGACAAGAGCTGCTGGCCGGGCTTGCGCAGAGAAAGCTTTTTATCTGATGAGACTGAGCTGCAGAAGCTTTCAAGGCACCGGGTAGAAATATGTTGTTTTTTGAATACAGAATCCACAAGTTGTAGTTTGATTATTTGAGTGAGCATTTCACACGATCCCTTATGCAGCTCTGTGCTCTGGCTGTCTGTCTCTCTCTATCTCAGCTCCGTGGCTTGTTTACATTAGCTTCTTACCAAATAAGGCACGTCCTGGCAAAACCCCTTTAATTAGCCATTATGTATTGAATTTATGGAATAGATTTCCTAGCGACCTTGTTCCTCTTGAGCTCTGGGAAGTGGCACGCTGGGTTCTGATGCCGGCATCAGGAACTGAAGAGCAACAACACAATGTAAAGGAATCCTGGAGTGAAGATGGTGAGTATACAGAGGATTCTGGTCTGAGGTTACATAGTTACATAGGTCGACATGTATAAATTCAAATGCACCTTTTTTTTCACTTGGCGCCGACACCCCACTTTGGTGCATTAAAGTGTGTCGTCAGGCGCACATTGCGCTAAGTTTGGTTGTATATCTGTAAAGAACCTTCAATATACGGCAAAAAAAGTCATATGCAAATTCATACATGTCGCTCATAGTTTTTAAGGCCAAATAAAGACAGATGTCCATCCATTTTAGCCTTTCGTGCTATAGTGTGGATATAGAGGATGCCATAAAAAAATTATTGCATTGTCAGAGATGGGAAATTTGGATTATATATTACCAAAGACAAGCAAATTGTACTGTTTTTGGACTAGTTCAGTTTTCTGGACAGCACCACTAAAGGGGATATCCAGATTTTTAACAAATACTGCTTTTAAATAAAAAAAATTACTGATACTCATCTTTGAGGCACTGCCATTTTAGCACTTGCGGTAGATCTCCCAGCAGCAACGTCACACACATTGCTTAATTTACCATACAACCAGTCACTGGCCTCTGTGGTCACATGCCATAGATCCAAGTGAAGACTGCTGAGGCCAACGATTGGTTGCATGGTCATGTGAGTGATTTATATACTGTAACAGGGAAACACCAGTACTCCAGCAGTATCAGGCTGGATGGAGCTTTAGAGGTAACTGCCAGGTTTTTTAATAGTCCTGGCCTGTAGAGTGGTTTGTTAAAACTTTGGGTAACCCCTCTAACTTTGTCTTCTTTCTGATATCTTTATTACATTCTTTTTGTTTCAGGTCTGTGAGGACCTGAAGTTGTTGACCAGCGTTCTTCTAGGACACCCACTATAAACATACATTAGGCATCTAGCAAATAAGAATATTGTGACTCTAAATTTCTTGGGATCTTTAAACCTGGCAGGAAACAGGAAACTGTAGTTAATCCTTTGTATTATGAGTCTGTAGTTTCCAGCAGGAGATGCCAAATATTGTATTCTTGTTGCTTTATGAGAGGTAAAAAGAAAGTTTTAATAATTGATGCTGCTTTTTATTGCTACAGCAGGCTAAGGTAAGCATGAGATGGCAGAGGGAGTCAGCTGGAAAGCGCCTTGTCTGCCACTTGTCACCTTCTCCCAGTTACCTGATATGTGATAGCCAGAGAGGTGGCACACACACGACAGGCTCGGCTTTAGTCTCCCTGAATGAGAACAGACACTACTGTTTAGACAGCTCTCGGTGAATAAGTAGAGCACAATTTAATCAATCATTCTATTGTAGAGTGTTAAGACAAGCTCCTTTATGTTAACCTATTAAATGAATATTAATAGTAACATTAAATGGGGTTCTACAAGCACCAGATCACAATGTACCTGTGCAAGAAATATAACAACTGCACAGAAATACAGGATTTCTTATCCAATGTAAGTGTGACCAATAAAAGGGTAAGGCTAACTTCCCTCCGCGTCTAGCAGTACTGTTTACTGTATCTGCTGGGAAAGCTATTGGTGGGTACAGTAAATTTAACCATGGACAACCAATACTTGAGGAAGACCAAAAGTGATTCATTTTGGTTTTCCATTTAGATGATATTCAAAAAGGGGTCAAAAAGTGATCCAGGAAACTATAGGCCGGTAAGTTTGACCTCTGTTGTAGGTAAAATGTTTGAAGGTTTTCTCAGAGATGCTATCCTGGAGTATCTCACTGAAAATAAATGTATAAGCCGTTCCAGAAAGGGGTTTTATGAAGGTCGGTCCTGGTCAGACTAATCTCTTTCAGCTTCTATGAGGAAGTCAGTGCTAGACGGGATCGGGGGGGAGGCACGGGAAATGTCATATATCTAGATTTTTCTAAAGCATTTGATACGGTGCCACAAAAAAGGTTGGTAAATAAAATGAGAATGCTTGGACTGGGGAAAAGTGTGCAAGTGGTACGCAACTGGCTCACTGATAGAAAACAAAGGGTAGTAATTAACGGTACATACTCAGACTGGATTGCTGTTACTAGTGGGGTACCACAAGGGTCAGTATTGGGCCCTATCCTCTTCAACATTTTCTTTAATGATGTTACACATGGAATGCACAGTAGAGTATCGATCTTTGCAGACGATACAAAGCTCTGTAAAGTAATCAACACAATAGAGGATAATGTGTTATTACAAAGGGATCTGGATAAGTTGGAGGCCTGGGCAGGAAATGGCAGATGAGGTTTAACACTGATAAATGCAAGGTTATGCACATGGGAGGAAAAATCCATTACATGACTACATGTTAAAATGGAAAAAAGGCTGGGTAAAAGTGACATGGAGAAGGACTTGGGAATCCTGGTGGACAGTAAACTTAATTTTAGCAGCCAGTGTTTAGACGCAGCTGCCAAGGCAAATAGGATCATGGGGTGCATTAGAAAGGCATAGAGGCACATGATGAGAACATATTCTCCCATTATACAAGTCATGGTTAGACACACATGAATATTGTGTACAGTTTTTGGCACCCGTGCACAGGAAAGACATTGTAGAGCTTGAACAGGTACAAAGGGGGGCAACAAAAATAATAAAGGACTGGGTTTGGACTACAGTAACCCAGAAGATTAGCAAGATTAGGGTTATTTAGTTTAGAGAAAAGACGGCTTCGGGGGACATAATAATATTTTTAAATACATCAAAGGTTAATATACGAATCTCCCCCAAGATTTATTTATACCCAGGACTGTATCTAGAACAAGGGGCATCCTCTAAGTCTTGGGAACGAAAGTTTTACATAAACTAGAAAGGGATTCTTTACTGTTAGAGCAGTGAGACTGTGGAACTCTCTGCCAGAGGAACTTGTCATGGTGAATTCACTAACAGAGTTCAAAAAGGGTTTGGATGCATTTCTGGAGTATAATAATAATATAACACGTTATAGTGTCAATGTCTAGGATTTTGGAGAGGGGTCATTGATCCAGGGATTTTTCCAATTGCCAGATTGTAGTCGGGAAGGAATTTTTCCCAAAAATGAGGACAATTGGTTTTCTCCCTCATTGGGGTTTTTTGCCTTCCTCTGGATCAACACCTTAGCACAACAGACTGAACTGGATGGACGTCTCGTCTTTTTTCGGCCTTACAAACTATGAAACTATGATATCCACCAAGGTTTGCAAGATGGAATAGCAGAGAGTTGCAGTATTCCACAGAGCTTGAAGCAGAAAAGGTAGTTTTTTTATTTATATTGAACTCTATGTCTAACAGATGTTACGGAGTATAGATTTATGTCAAAATTATATATTGAGCAATACTCCAACAGAAACTACAACACAAAGAGCCACATGTATGAAACGGTTTTGGTCTAAAACTCAATTTTTTCCCCAATAGAAACCTATGGGGGAAAGAGTGAGTTTTAGACCAAAACCGTTTCATACATGTGGCCCAAACTGTAAGTCTTGGTTTGTATTTGTAGCATTGAGCAATACCAGTTCAGTACTTATTAAAGAGGTTTTCCTATTAGGCTGTTTTGCAGTGCCTGCTCTTCACACAGCCAGTTTCAATGTGGGATAGCTACAGGTCTCACTTTTGGGACCTGTACCTGTCTTGGGAACGGGCCCCTGAAAGTCTCAGTTCAGAATGGAGAGCCAGTAATGCTTGCATATTAATCTCCGTTCTGAGTAGAGCCGAACACACCGCTCACCTGTACTGGGATCTCCCATAAAACATAGAATGGAGAATCGTGCGAAACTGCGCCAACTCTGAGTGGAGAATTTTAAGGGCTCATTTCCAAGACAGCTGCAAGTCCTAGAGGTAGGGCCCACATGTATCATACATTAATGCTAATTAATCAATCCTATCTATATGCCATCACGGTGTGAGATGGGAACACCCATTTAAGGGGTTTAACTGTCTTTGACTGTCTTGTATAACATTGAAACATAATTTATATGAGGTTGCTTGTTAGGTGGGTCGTTCATTTGCTTCCTGTACTGGACATATTTGTCCTCTAAAAAGCCAGACAATTGGCAACTACCTCATATGGGTTGCTTGCTTTTGTTTAGGTGATGTACCTTTTTTAACCTTTGAAACTATTAATTACTATTAATAATATTACATTTTACTACATTCTGGAGGTAGGATTTTGTTCCTGGAAACATTTTGATATTTGTAGGACGAAGGATTATTTTCATTTAGTATAGGTCTTGGACTAGCTCACAGGGAAATGGGACTTGGTGGACCGGTAGGAATGGTGGACTTCTAGGAATGACAGGACCAGAGCTGCTTTTCAGGGAGAAAGATAGAGAAGCAGAAATAGGTAAAGTGCAAGAGTCACCTATGCAGTATGTACAGCCATATACAGTAGCTGTATGTTCGTCTCCAAGAATCAACTCCAGTTGTGGGCCCCAAGAATCAACTTCTCTGGTGAACTCTAAGAATTAACTGCACTCAGGGCCGCCATACAGGGGGTACAGCCATTACTCCTGTACGGGGCCCAGTGGAATAATGTAGCCCTGGCTACCTAACTCTGCAGGGGGCCCTGGCTACCTAAACTCTGCAGGGGCCCTGGCTACCTAACTCTGCAGGGGGCCCTAGCTACCTAAACTCTACAGGGGCCCTGGCTACCTAAACTCTACAGGGGCCCTGGCTACCTAAACTCTACAAGGGCCCTGGCTACTTAACTCTGCAGGGGCCCTGGCTACCTAAACTCTACAGGGGGCCCTGGCTACCTAAACTCTACAGGGGCCCTGGCTACCTAAACTCTACAGGGAGCCCTGGCTACCTAAACTCTACAGGGGGCCCTGGCTACCTAAACTCTGCAGGGGCCCTGGCTACCTAAACTCTACAGGTGGCCCTGGCTACCTAACTCTGCAGGGGGCCCTGGCTACCTAAACTCTACAGGAGGCCTGGCTACCTAATATCTTATCAAATGGAAAGTTGGCCAGCAACTCCAGTAGAAATACAAAAGCGAGTGGAGACATTAAAAGCCAAAACATGGTGGCTGCAGACGCTGACGCGTTTTTAGTTTTCACATAACCCTTAGTCGTAGCACCTGGCTACCTAACTCTGCAGGGGCCTTGGCTATCTAACTGTAAAGGGGGCCCTGGCTACCTTACTGTAAGCCCTCGTTTCACACCGGGCCCTTTTTTTTGTCCGCCCGGATTGGCGCCTGTACTCCGCACCGATTTGCGCTGGCAGTACGGCGCCAATCCGTCGGAGTAAACTATGGTAATCCACTGCTCTCATAAAAGAACAGTGGATTCGTCGCTCCTCCCGCTCGGCGAATCCGCCGCAAGGGGGAGAAAAGTGACATGCACATTATTTAGGGCGCTTACGCGCCGTAGATAGTGACTGTATTTGGGGCCGGGGAGCGGCGCCCCCGCCGCGCTCCGGCGCCCCGTCCGCCCCTTATTCATGCCGGATTTGCGAGCGCAATCCGGCTCACAAATCCGCCGTGAATAAGCCGTGTGAACACGGCCTAAAGGGGGCCCTGGTTACCTTACTGTAAAGGGGGCCTTGGCTACCTAACTGTAAAGGGGGCCCTGGCTACCTAACTCTACAGGGGGCCCTGGCTACCTACAAACTAAAAGGGGCCCTGGCTGCCTACAAACTAAAGGGGGCCCTGACTGCCTACAAACCAAAGTGGACTCTACCTGCACACTAGCTAAAGGAGGCCCCGACTTCCTGCACACTAGCTAAAGGAGACCCCTTACTGCCTGTATACTATCTAAAGAGGGACCCTGACTGCCTGTATACTACCTAAAGGGGGACCCTGATTGCTTGTATACTACCTAAAGGGAAGTCCTAACTGCCAGTATACTACCTATGGGAGGCCCTAACTGTCTGTACACTACTTAAAAGGAAGTCCTAACTGCCTGTATACTACCTAAAGGGGGTCCCTAACTGCTTGCAGCCTATATAAAGGGGGCCCTAACTACCTACAGCTTACCTAGCTGGGGGCAACCACCTACATACAGCCTACCTAACTGGGGTCCACCAACCTAACTGGGAGGGCCCATCAACTTGCCTACTGGGGGCCTGCTTATCTACCTGGGGGCTATTTACCTACCACTCATGGCTAGGTACCCACCAACCTACCTGGAGCTGGCCTATCAACTTATCCAGCGGGGGTCTACCTACCTAAATAGGGCCTATCTAATTACCTGGGGCCTTGCACATTTGCCAACCTACCTAGGGTCTTGTTACCTACCTGGTAATGTAATTGTGAAGGGGGGCAGCCATACTAGGCCTCTAAGTTATGCCTTGTACTCATCATTCTCCCCACCCCTGGGTTTGTTTGTACAGAGGTGGGAATAGGTAAAGAAATGCTGGAAAATTGAGGTTTCAAAGATATTTTTTTGTAATTTTCTGCAGGCTGATTTTGGGGGGGACAAGTCATCATGGCGGTGGGGAAGGATAGAAAAAGGGGGAAAAAGAAAACTCCAAGATAGACATCTCCGGTAGCCCCTGATTTGGGGGGTTTATTTCTTCTTTACGGATCATGTTGTTTTCACAAAGGACGAAACCCCGGCTGGTGTCGGATACTAGTGTCCAAAATGTTGGTTTCTTTATATTCCCGTTAGTTTGTGGCACGTTCACTTTCCCTATTGTAAAGAGGGGAACACCTCCCCTTATGGAGTTACACTTTTACTTCTTCCGGTGATTATTTTAGAAGGTGGTGAGGTGCGTGACCAAGGGGAAAAACGTGGAGGGGATTTTATGTGGGTGGGGGGGGATAGGGATGGAGCTACTTACCCCCCCCGTGTCTATATTGTGAGACAGACAATGTGTGACCCTTTCTATTTACTACACAATACAGTTTCTTTTTTGCATATGTTTTTATGTGGTAAAAGGGGCGTTTTTTGCCCTAGAGGCCGTTTTTTTTGCTGGGGGGGGTGATCGGGTTGCGGGGGCGGGTTTTAGGGGGGGGGGGCAGGTGTTTCAGCTGTATGGGCCCGAAATTTTCTTTTGGGGCGGCCGACTGCACGGTGGTCCCAAGAACAACTACACGGTGGTCCCCAAAAATCAACTCCACGGGGGGCCCTAAAAATCAGCCCTGTTGGGGGCCCCCCAGGATTGGACTCCAATGGTTGGGCCCCAAAGAATAAACTTCTCGGGGTCAGCCCAAAATAAACTGCACTGGGGGCCCCAAGAATAAACCCCTACGGGGTGGGCCCCGGAATCAATTCCCCGGTGAGTTTTAACAATTAACTGCACGGGTGGGTCCAAGAATCAACTACCTAGTGGCCCCCAAGGGAATCAACCCACGGTGGGCCCAAGATCACTCTTTGGGGGGGCCCCAGAAGGGATCCAAGGGTTTGGGCCCAAAGAATAAACTTCTCGGGTCATCCAAAAAATCAACTCCTTTTGGTGGGCCCGAAATTAACCCCCGGGTCCCCCCGGCCCCAGTCTGTCAATTTGGTGCCCCCTTTAATAGTGTTTGTTGCCTTCCTTTGCATTAACATAGTAGTATTATTGGGTGAACCTGATGGAGTTGTGTCTTCCAATTATGACTCAAAATAATTTTAAGATGTTGTGAAGTTTTTGGGAAAAACCCTGGCTAACTTTCCCCCACAAAAGGTCTGCTGAGCAACTCTATCATCATACTGCCAGTCACCAATATAAATATGGTGAAGAATATTACCTCTATTATTGTCACCCAGCAGCTGAAGTAATTCCTTGGGGTTTCAGCCTTCATAACAAGGCCCCAAATAAAGATTACATTGAAACCGTTCCAGAGACTAAAACATTCAGATAAAGAATCTCTATAGGTGTTGGAGGATTTAGAATGAAATTAAAGTCTGATTGTGTCTGTACTTCTCAATCTTTGAAGCCTGAGAATGTATAATATAAAGATTTGAAATTTTAACATACAATGCCATTAATGCTTTCTATATGGGGGGTATGGCTGAGCTGCAATATCAGATACAGCACAAGTACAAAGGTGTCTTGAAGAATTTGAAGGGGCCATGATGACCGCACTGCTTACGGTATTTCTTCTTATAACCATACTGATATCATATCCTACAAGTACCCCCATAACTTTAAAAAACCCCCGAATACAGCATTTACCTAAATATTGACCTACAGTATTACCCCCTTTTAGGGTATTTTTCTTGCTGTACTTCTATATTTTGATGACTTTTGAAGTAAGGACTTTTTAAGAATGAGTGAATATTTTAGTATAGGATGCCTTTGATATAATCTATATGTGGACTTTGGTTGAAGGAAAGCTCTCATTTGGCACCTAAAACATGCATGAGGCCTTGAGTTGTTCATACTCCATACATAGAGTCTCATTAATAGAACCTGTTTAACTGTAAGCCGGAATTTTTTACATATAGAAACCAATGAGAGCTCAGCTTTAATTTTTCCCAAGCAGCATAATAGATGAAAGCTGAGCTCCGATTGGTTCCTACGATGTTGCAACCGGCGCCCGCGACTCCTCCTGCGGGTGCCGCCGCAGCTCTGCCCCGGTCCCCGGCCCCCGGGCCCTCATACTTACCCGCCCGCTCCTTTCCCCGCAGTCTCCTGCTTTGGTGCCCCGCGTCCCGTGATCTAAGGCGCGCGCGCGCCGGCTCGTGAATTTTAAAGGGGGGATGCGCCCGGGATTGGGTAAATTTCCAGGCACTCCTCTATTCACCGGGCGCTTCCCCCCGCTCCCTGCCGATCTTTATGCCTTGCCTATCGAGAAAGCGTTTTCCCATTTTCTCGTCCTGATCTACCGTGTACCTACCCTCGCTTCCGTCTATTGACCACGAAACTCTGCCGCCCTGCCCTGACCGACGCCTGTCCACGACCACAACTAGCTGCCTGCCCTGACCCTTTTGCCTACCCCGACTATAGCCCGCCTGACTTTTGCACACGCTATACTTTTTCTGCCACCCCCAAGCAAGTCACGTAAAGGGGGAACACCTGGAGACCCCACCGCAGCAAGTCCATCCCGCTTTGCGGCGGGCCTCTGGGAAAACCGGGACCTACTTAGATTCCGTTCCCTGGCGTGGCTTACACCATCGCTTGTGGTGGTCCAGTGGATCCACTTCCGCGTCCGGAACCGTAACATACGAGCTCTGATTAAGTCCTATGAGCTCTGATTGGTTGCTATAGGCAATAAAGACGGTTTTATACTTAGACAGTTTTGATAAATGAGGACCATCATGTCCAGAAGAAGTGTCTGCTTCAAGTTGAAGGGTCTGTGGTGTTCCAGCAACCCCATGGATGGCAGTTTTTTAATGGCAGGAGCCACATAGCTATGAACCCTATGAAGGCATATCCTAGTACTATGTTGATAACTGAGTCCTTCTATGGTTAAATCATTTGGTGGATAATAAGGGGTCACTCATTATTTTATAGGACACTTTGGTTTTCCTTGTTTTCCTGAAGGAATATTCCCATGTGCCATTTAATAGGTCTCTAGTTGGTTGGGCTCTTATAATTGGGAAACATAAAGATATCAAGAATGATGGTTTTCATTGACCATCTTCATTGGAGTTGTTGAAGCTTATGCAGTCAATGGGAATTACAACAAGCTCATGGTGCCTTATAATTTGTATTATGAGCTAGTGGTAATCTTCCTGTATGTACACAACCCCAGCCATACGATCATCAGTATTTACCCAGGAATGAGACAGCAATATATACTCGCAGGCAGATTCAAAGTATAAAAGTAAATGCAGCTGGCATGTCATCAGCTACCAAATGTCAGTGTAGTCTCTGAAACAAAAGAATTGAACTCAAGACAATGGATGAAACATTAGCATTGGATTTGTGTTTGATGTCTGTGGTTCTGTTGTACCTGATGCCCAACAGCCTCACAAAGAGCAAATATTAACCTCTTGTGCACTGAGCTACATTTATTGACTGTTGCCTGCTACGCCGCTCATAAGCTTATTTAGTGGAAATTAATTTGTCTGTTTAATAGTTCAAAAATAAATGAAAAGGGAAGTAGAAAAATTTACCTTATACCTTATAGCGTATTCCTGTTTCTTTAAAGGTTGTCTCACTACAAGGATTGCTTTTTATGTTAAAGATCTTGCAAAAACAAGTCACTTTGCAATATGTGTCCATTAACAGTGTCCTACCTATTCCTAGATATCCCCTCTTGTATGGGTTGCATCAGCTCCTCGAGTCACTATAGCTACAGACCTGTCCAATCTCCCATGATAGGATGCCTGCACTGGTTGCTATCCTGTTTCCCCAAAAATAAGACACCCCCGAAAATAAGACATAGTGAGACTTTTTTCAAACTTCCCAATGTAAGGCATCCCCTGAAAATAAGACATAGCAGAAGTCCTTGCTGCAGCTCCGCATACACAAGGCCATCCCTAAGGGCGGTAGAGAGAAAGTTGGGGGGGAGCACGGGTGTTCCCAAGCCCCGCCCACTCCGAGAAACAACCCTGGGACATATTGTCTTAGCAGAGGGGTGAAGGATCTGTGCAGAGAGGTCATGTGACTGTGATGTCACCACAGGTCCCTAACATCCCAGGAGAGGAGACAGTTTACAAGTAAGTGAGGGATGGAGGGGGGAAGAACAGATCAATGACACTGACACACCCACATCTCACAGGATGGCTGATGGGGCATGCTGGAACTTCTAGTTCTAAAAGTCCCAGCATGTCACATTTGCCATCCTTTGAGATAAGTCACTGCAGCGGCCATAAAATGTCCTTTACATACATATATCCTATGGTTTATGACTCTAAACTTTAAGGTATATATATATATATATATATATATATATATATATATATATATATAATATATATATACACACACCCACACTAGTATAGCATGCTATCATTTATTTGTGTAAAACTAAGACATCCCCTGAAAATAAGACATAGTGAATCTTTAGGAGCAAAATTTAATATAAGACATTTTCGGGGTATAGCTACAGACCTGGCTTCTACTGCAGCCTAGCAGAAGCCAGTATATACGCCCCTGAATTCAAAATGAAAACTGGATTTAGGTAAGAGGAATCAATGTAGTGAGACAACCCCTTTAAAAGAGTTTTATCATCTCAGACATTTACTGTATGGCGTATCGCTAGAATATTCTCAAATACAGCAGCACGTAGCCAGAACTAAAACCCATACAAACACTGAATTAGTGGAATATTTAAGTTGCATTACTGTTATGCTTTATATGAGCAAAAAATAAAGGCTTTAGTGTGCAGTCTGATTAAGTTGCATATGCCCACCTACTGCTACAAGGAAGTATCAGTTATGTTCCTAACTCTAATACCTCTCTGTGGAGCAAAGCCGTCATGCATTCAGGGCATGGGCACCATTCATACGACGTATAAGGGACTCATGCCGCCAGGTAGGAGGAGTGCACACTGTTGTGACTGCATAAGGTAAATTTTACAACATCCAATACAGTAGCACACAGCTGGCATTAAAATCCATATACATGCTGAACTAGTGAAGCATTTAAACTTCATTAGTATTATGCTTTAAACATGCAAAAATTAAAGGTGTTTAGTGCACAGTTTGATCAAGATGCATATGCCCATCTACCAAGTCAAGGTAGAATAATCAGGTGGGTTACTAACTAGAATACCTGTCGGTGTGACAAATTAACTTCACAAATTCACTCCATTTAATGTTTGTATAGAGCAGGGGTGCACACTCTTGTCACTGCAGAAAGTAAATTCTGATCAAATGTCAAATAAAAGGGGCCCACTTATGTAGTGCAAGATATGAACTGCTCGGGGCCCAGGGGTCTTGGCTGCATAGGGCCCTGATATTACTGATAACAGTCCTGCCCAAACCTATATCAAGACCAAACCCTCCTCAAATTTCCAATTCAGAATGGAGACATGGTCAGACCTGCGCAATTACTCTCCATTCCTTCTAATAGGAGTTCTGAGTAAAGGTAAGCAGTTGCATTCGGCTGTACTTGGAACTCACATTAAAATAAATGGAGAGTAACCACACAAGTACGACCACTTCTTCATTCTATGCCAGGATTTTCAGGGGTCCTGTCACATCAAGGGAAGTACAGTGAGCCCTGACTGGAACCCAGCCCACTGTCCCTGCCTACTTGACGTGCTGCCCTAGGCGGGAGACGCCAACTGGGCGACAGTCCCTGCACTGCTAGAGTGCTGGGGCCGTTGGGAGGAAGAATAGTCAGACAGTCCGGGTCAAAACCAATCAGAAACGCCAAACCACCAGACGGAACCAAAGAAAAACCTTAAACAAGCCGGGGTCAAAAGCCAAACAGGAGTGAGGTATAAAATCAGAACGTAAGACAGGGTCAGGAAACAAGCCGAGGTCAGGTACACGGATAAGCAAACAAACAAAGCACAGGTATGAAGGCAGCCAGGAAATATCACAGGCGCAGCACTCAGCAAGCAGGGAGTTTAAATGTGATTCCCGGATACCGCCCCTGTAGCTGATTGGATCCTCCCATTGGCTTGGGTCCTCCCATTGGCTGGTGCAACACGCCCCCTGTCCGGAGTGGCTGGACCTCTGTCTCTCACAGAGCTGGCAGCAGAATGTGTATCAGGGTGGGGTCGCAAATCAGGTGTGCAACGTTGCTCGAGCCCCTGCCTGACGTACCCCCTTTTAGGAGGGGCCAGGACCTTTGGTCTGGTTTTCCAGGTGAGACTCATGGAATTCCCTCACCAGGTGATCAGCATGGATGGATTTCGCCGGAACCCATGATCTCTCCTCCGGACCATAACCCTTCCAATGGACCAGGTACTGCAGTGACCTTTGGACCTTCCGAGAATCCAAAATACGGGTGACTTCATATTCTAACTCCCCCTTTATGCAAACTAGAGGAGGAGGTCTAGAGGATGGAGTCACAGGTTGAATATACCTCTTAAGAAGTGCATGATGGAACACGTTATGTATACGGAGAGAAGAGGGTAATTTGAGACGAACCACATATGGACCTACAAATCGCGGCACGAGTTTACCAGAGGGAACTTTCAATCGCAGATTTCGGGTGGATAACCATACTTAATCCCCAACCGCAAACCCTCTAAAACAAAGACGCCACCTATCAGAATTTTTCTTCTGGATGTTTTGGGTATAAACCAAGTTCTTCTGACTGTGCCCAGACTGTGCACAGATCTTTAATGATAACATCCACCCCGCTGTGATCAGACGTAGCACTGGAAAATGACGAATGCCTTGGGTGAAAACCATAATTACAGTAAAATGGTGAGGTACCAGACGAGCTACTATCCTGATTGTTAATAGCAAATTCAACCAACGGTAAGTATTTTACCCAGTCTACCTGCTGATGCGATACATAACAACGAAGTTTTTGTGTTACCATTTGATTTACCCTCTCTGTCTGCCCATTAGTCTCTGGGTGGAAGGCAGAAGAGAAGGACAGGGTAATACCCAGAGCCTTGCAAAGGGCTCTCCAAAAACGAGAAACTAACTGAACCCCTCTGTCCGAAACGATATTCTCTGGTAAACCCTGAAGCTTGACAATGTGTTTGACAAAGAGTTCAGCAAGTTTTTTGGACGACGGTAAACCCCTTAAAGGAACAAGATGGCACATCTTACTGAAACGGTCCACTACCACCCAAATAACTGTTTTGCCCTCCAAAGGGGGAAGGTCCGTCATAAAATCCATGGAGATGTGGGTCCTGCTTAAGCTTCTCAAATGCCTCTATGGCCTCAGGTTGCCAATTAATTAACTTCACCCCCTTCTTAGTCATGTCTTTCAACGGCCGAACTAAGACAGAAAAATTACGAATAAATTTACGGTAGTAATTAGCAAACCCTAGGGACCGCTGCAGGGCCTTCAGGGATGAAGGGCGGACCCAATCGAGAATAGCCTGAATTTTACCGGGGTCCATACAAATGAGTTAGGAGTCAGGATATACCCAAGAAAAGGTACTTCCTGCACCCTGAAAACACATTTTTCAAGCTTGACAAACAAACTATTTTCCTTCAGGATTTGCAATACCTGTTGCACGTGTTTAACGTGAGACGACCAATCTTCCGAATAGATTAAAATGTCATCCAGGTAAACGAACATACAACAACCAATGAGTTCACGGAAAACATCATTAACCAGATTCTGGAACACCGCTGGAGCATTACACAACCCAAACGGCATCACCAGATACTCAAAATGACCTTCAGGAGTGTTAAATGCGGTTTTCCACTCATCCCCTTCTCGGATACGGATGAGGTTATAGGCCCCTCTAAGGTCCAACTTGGAAAACCACTTTGCTCCCTGGATTTGATTGAACAGATCAGGGATCAAGGGTAACTGGTACTGTTTTTTTTCCGTTATTTTATTCAGTTCACGGTAATTTATGCATGGACGGAGGCCTCCATCCTTTTTCCCTAGAAAGAAAAACCCTGCACCCATGGGAGCCACCGAAGGTCGGATATGCCCCTTCTTTAAGCTTTCTGCAATATATTGCTTCATGGCTAGTCTCTCTGGAACAGACAGATTATATATCCTCCCCTTGGGAAACCTCACTCCGGGCAATAGGTCAATGGCACAGTAGTAAGATCTATGAGGGGGTAGTATCTCCGACTGTTTCTGAGAAAATACTGCAGCAAAGTCACGAATGAAAACAGGAATCTGTTCCACCTCTGTATTGCCCAGTATGGTAGGGAGAACACTGTCAACACACCGGTGTCCCCACTTGACTAATTCACCTGAATTCCAGTCAAACACCGGGTTATGTTTCTGAAGCCAGAGCAGCCCCAGAACCACATCAGCGGGCAGCCCCTCCACGATAAATAGAATACACTTTTCAATATGTATGGATCCGACCACCATCTCCAGCTCAGGAGTACAATGTTAGATTGTGCCCCGAGCTAGTGGAGTCAATAGCCACAACCCACAGAGTATCAGATAGCGGTCTCCAAGGTAGGCCTTGACGTTTGACGAAAGACTCATCCACAAAATTAGAAGCTGATCCAGAATCCACAAACGCACTCCCAGAACCACACAACGATAAATATGAGATCTTAACTGGGAGCAGCAACTTTTTGGATACAAGAGGAAATACCTGTTCGCCTAGGTGACTTTCCGGCAAATCACCTAGGCGCTGGAGTTTTTCTGGCCTGGTCTTCCGTTTACCGTGTGTATCTTTGCCACAGTAGAAGCACAACCCCTGGGTGCGACGAATAGTCCTACGGTCACTAGCAGACGTCGCGGAAGAAGCCCCCACTTGCATGGGCTCCTCTGGTTTGAAATTGGAAACGGGTGTAGAGGTGACCATGGTGACCGCTGGAAGAGGAGCCTTTTCCTGACGTCTCTCCCTAAATTGTCTGTCTAGACGAACGGCTAGTGCCATAGCCTCATCTAAAGTACCAGGGGTAGGGTAAGCCACCAATAAATCCTCCACATGGTCAGCTAACCCTAATCTAAATTGACATCTAAGAGCTGGGTCGTTCCACCCAGACGGAACACACCAGCGCCGAAATTCGGAGCAATACTCCTCCACAGTCTTTTTATCCTGCCTCAAGGTGGTCAGCTGAGCCTCGGCCACAGCTTCCCTATCAGGGTCATCAAAAAGTACCCCTAAGGCAGTTAAGAACCTGTCCACGGAAGATAGTTCTGACGAACCGGGTGGTAAAGAGAATGCCCACATCTGGGGGGGACCCTGAAGTAGGGACATAACAGTTCCCACTCTTTGCTCCTCATTGCCTGAGGTACTGGGGGACCTAAAAAAGGCGACATCCCTCTCAAAATGCCAAAAACCCTTTTCCTTTGCCTGAGAACCTGTCGGCAACTGGATGGGGGCTCCATAGGAGGGGAGGTAGTGCGGGACACTTGGACCCGGGGAAGTCTCCTGCTGTTGTACCTCAGGCGTTTTGGGAACCTGGGTTAGCCCTGCTTGCTCTACAGAGCTGCAGGGGGTTTTTAGGGGGGTAGGCAGTAACATTTTTGGCCCTGTGATAATGTCGTCAAGGAAATACAGTTTCTATTTATAGTTTGAAAAGGGCCAAAAAAAAGATGAATGCCCATCCGTTCCCCCTGTTTGCTAAGGTGTTGATCCAGGGAAGGGAAAAAAAACCCCACAGGTAGAACCAAAAGTCCTCATTTTAGGAAAAATTCCTTCCGATCCCAAAGGCAATCGGAAAAATCCCCGGATCAATACCCCCTCCCAAAACCTAGACACTTAAATTGTTATTTATTATGCTCCGAAAAGCATCCAAAACCCTTTTTGAACTTGTTAGTGAATTCACCATGGGCAATTCCTCTGGGAGAGTTCCAAGTCTCATGTCTTACAGTAAAAAAATCCCTTTTTTTGTTTTTGTAGAAACTTTCTTCCCCAAGACTAAGGATGCCCCTTGTTTTGATACAGCCTGGGTATAAATAAATCTTTGGGGGGATCTCTATATTGACCTTTGATGTATTTAAAATATTTATTTTGTCCCCCCCAAGCCGTTTTTCTCTAAAATAAATAACCCCAATCTTGCTAATCTTTTTGGGGACTGTAGTCCACCCCCAGCCTTTTATTATTTTTGTTTCCCCCTTTTTTACCTGTTTAAACTCTACAAGTCTTTCCGTGCATGTGCCCAAAACTGTACAAATATTCATGTGTGGTCTAACCAGTGACTTGTATAATGGGAGAATAATGTTCTAATCATGTGCCTCTATGCCCTTTCAAAAGCCCCCATGACCCTATTTCCTTGGCAGCTGCTGTCTGAATGGCTGTTTCAATTAAGTTTACTGTCCCCAGGATTCCAACCCTTCTCCATTTTCATTTTTACCCACCCTTTTTTCCCCATTTAACATGTAGTCATGTAATGGATTTTTCCCCCCCATGTGCAAAAACCTTGCTTTTTATTTTGTTTAAAACCTCATCTGCCATTTCCCTCCCAAAGGCCCCAAAACTTACCCAGACCCCTTTTGTAATAACAAATTATCTCTATTGTTTTAATTAAACTTTACAGAGCTTTGTATCGTCTGCAAAGATCGAAAATTTACTGTGCAACCCATGTTTTAAGACTTTAATAAAAATTGTTGAAGAGGATAGGGCCCAAACTGCCCCTTGTGGTACCCCATAGTAACAGCAATCCAGTCAGAGTAGGTCCCGTTAATTACTCCCCTTTGTTTTCTATCAGGACCCCGTTCTTACCCACTTGCACAGTTTTCCCCCGTCCAAGCATTTCTTTTTAAATTCCCAAACCCTTTTTTATGTGGAAACCGTATAAAAGGTTTAAAAAAAATCTAGTGTTCCCTTACGGGAAACCCCAGCCCCCCTGCCCCTCCCACTTGACGTGCTGCCGTAGGCGGCAGACCCCCAAACGGGGCGACAGTCCCGGGCTGCTAGAGTGCTGGGGCCATGGGAGGAAGAATAGTTTAGAAGTCCAGGTCCAAAAAACCCAAACAGAAAAAAACCCCCAAAACCCCCAAAAGGAAACCAAAGAAAAAACCTTAAAAGGCGGGGTCAAAAGCCAAAACCCGGGGGCGAGGTTCAAAATAAAAACGTAAGAAGGGTCAGGAAAAAAGCCGGGGTTTAGGTTCAGGATAAACAAACAAAAAAGCACAGGTATGAAGACAGCCCGGAAATATCACAGGCACAGCATCGCAAGCAGGGGTTAAATGTGGGTTTTTCCGGATACCCCCCCCTGTAGCAAAATTTGGGTTTCCCCCGGGGCCTTTTCCCTTGGTGGTGGAACGCCCCCCTGTCCGGAGGGCTGGACCTCTGTTTACTCCAGAGCTGCCAGCCGAATTGTATAGGGGGGGTCGCAAAAAAGGTGCTGGAAAAAACGTTGGGTCCCTGCCGACCAGACCGCCCAGCCCCGACAGGTTTTATTTTAAGAAGCACACTTTTGGGCCCCATGAAAGAAATTTGGCATTTAAAAAGAAAATTTTATTTACATTATAATAGCCTAGAAACTCCTGATTTTTGAAAACCCGCTCTACAGCGGGCCATAAAAAAAGACGCATCCTAGCATAAAAAAATGCATTTCTGGCTTTTGGTAAAAACCAAATTTGAAAGTGGTTTAATGTTCCAAAACAGTAAGTGCCTAGAATTGCCGTAGAGAAGTATAAATTTTTATAGCAAAGTACGGTTCTTGGCGCCCCCCTCCCGGCCCCGCTCCCCGAAAAAAAGGCGCATTACAAAGTGTGCTTGCGCTCTGTAATGAACCCCGATTGGGTTTTACGAGGTTTTTACCTAATGCGAAGGGGGTGCGGGGCCCGATGTCGGGCTGAAAATAGCCAGGGCCCTTTTGGCACAGCCCCGTTTGGACATCTCGGGGTAACCCATGGGGGGTGGGCCCGGTCGACCTGGAAAGGCATGGCCTGGATGGTGATTGGGGCAGTTCTGTACAGTGCGGGATAGTCATGTAAATGACTGTTTAGAACGCCTCTGAAGGGTAATATTTAAAAAAAAAATTGTGAAAAATATGTTTAAAAAAATGCATGGTATTGCCATTTCCCCATTACAAATGCCATTCACGCCAAAAAAGGTCAAAAGATAAAAAAGTCCCTTAATGTTGGGTATTGCTGTGTGCATAATGACTTAGCCTATAAATTTATCACATTATTTAACCTGTTCGGTGCTTGCCATAAAAACAAAGACAATAAAACAATAGCAGAATTGAGTCAGTTCATCCCGCAAAAAAAATCCCTACATAACTCTGTATCCGTATAAGGAAAAATAAAAAGAATGTTTTACACAATTCAAAACAATAAATCACAGTCCAGCTCAATCCACCCGTCGGGCAATCGGAGGGAGGCACGTGAACGCCGAGAGCTTCCTCGGCTACATGGAAACAATAAGAAGAAGGTTTGTACACAGCGTCCCAGCAGTATAGATGGGTTTTATACCAGATATAGAATGGCAAGCCAGTATAAGTTAAAAAAATGTATATTTTTATTATAATCGAGTAAAATGATGAAAAAAGACATACGTGGTAGCAGTGCAGATCATTCGCCGTACTCCACAGTGTGCAGCCGGAGGCTCTGTCAGAACAGACCGACGCGTTTCGGTGACGTGCACCTTAATCCTGGTCTGATAGGTAACATTCAGTGAGGGTTTAAATAGGAAGTCGGGCGTCTTCGCCTCCCATATCAGGTGGTATGGTCGTTATATAGACGACCTCCTCCTGATATGGGAGGGCCCCCCTGATGATGTCACCAACTTTCTTCAGTATATTAATGACAATCCAATGAATCTCAAAGTCACCCATCATCTCCATGAGAATACTATACACTTTTTGGACGTAACACTAAATGGGACAATAGGAAACCGGGTTACAGTCACCCCCTTTGTCAAACCCTCTTCACAAAATTCAATCTTACATGCTGCTTCTTGCCACCCTCATCATGTTACACGCAACATACCCAGGGGGGAACTAATTCGCATTAAAAGAAATTGTAGTTTACATGCAGATTTTGAGGTACAACAATCATGGGTTCTCAACAAGTTGAGGCAAAGAGGTTACACTGACAAAAATTTAGAATGGTCCAGAAAAAAAGTTGAATCTATGACACACGCTGATGTATTAGTGGACAAAAAAAGAAAACAGGACAATTTTTCGGGTATTACTTTTTCTACCACATACTCTCCACAATACAATAAAGTGGTTGGCATTATGAAAAAGTATCTCCCGATTTTGTACTCACACCCTAGTTTGTCCAACATAATGCATAAGGGAGTGAGATTTATTCCTAAGAAAGCACCTAACATAGGTTCTATCATCTCCCCAAGTTTGTTTCTCAGTCCAAACAATAAGCCAAGAAACACTTGGCTCACAACCACCGGTTGCTTCTGTTGTGGACACAGGATTTGCATTACCTGCAAACATATGGAGGTCAAAAATACCTTCTTGTCTTTTGTTACTAAAAAAAGTTACATAATCAGACAATACATTAATTGCAATACGAAAAATGTGGTATACATTATAGCTTGTACAACTTGCCAAATTCAATACGTTGGTTGCACTTCCAATTCCTTTAAAACAAGAATCAGACGTCACATCTCGGATGCAAAAAAAGCACAATGGTTAACTACCATGTCTGCTGCATCGAAACATTTTATAGAAGTACATAGTAGTGATATAACATCTTTTCGTTGTATGGGCATAGAAAAAGTTACCATAGATGCTAGGGGAGGCAACTTGCGGGAAAAATTGTTGAATTGTGAGGCAAAGTGGATTTTTATTTTAAAAACGCGACAACCATATGGGTTAAATGTAAAACATGACATCTTATACCATTATTAGTGTGTCTCCACTTTCTAACTTGTGCTGTAACATGTAACAGTACATTTGCTTCCCTTATATATACTTTGTTTGTGAGTTTAGCCGGTACTCTCCAGCATATATTTGTTTTTTATGTTTGTGATTTTTACCTGTTTGGTATTTTAAGGGTTAAGTTTTTGAATGGGCTACGCCCGACTTCCTATTTAAACCCTCACTGAATGTTACCTATCAGACCAGGATTAAGGTGCACGTCACCGAAACGCGTCGGTCTGTTCTGACAGAGCCTCCGGCTGCACACTGTGGAGTACGGCGAATGATCTGCACTGCTACCACGTATGTCTTTTTTCATCATTTTACTCGATTATAATAAAAATATACATTTTTTTAACTTATACTGGCTTGCCATTCTATATCTGGTATAAAACCCATCTATACTGCTGGGACGCTGTGTACAAACCTTCTTCTTAATGTTTTACACAATTGTTTTACACAATAAAAACACTACAACATAAAAAAACATATAAATTGGGTATCGCTGTAATCATGTAACCATACAAAGTAAAACTAACATGTCACAAAGACCACATGATGAGCACTGTAAAAAATAAAAATAAAAAACACTACCAGAATTGCTGTATTTTCTATATCTTTCCTCACAAAAAATGTATTAAAAGGTGATTAAAAAGTTATGTGTCCCTTCACAGCTCCGTACACAGAAAAATAAAAAATGTTATGGCTCTCAGACTATGGCTATGCAAAAATGTGGTTTCTTTTTTAAATATGTTTTTTTGAGTTGTAAAAGCAGTAAAACATAAAAAAATATAAATTGGGTATCGCTGTAAACATTTCGACATGCTGAGTTACTTTGTCTGATCATGCATACTGCATGGTGATTGCTGTAAAAAATTAAAATTAAAAAACACACTACTAGGATTGCTGTATTTTATCCTCCCTCCCAAAAATTTTAAAAAAGCAATCAAAGCATCATAAGAAACCGAAAATGATACCAATGAAAACATCAACTCATCCTGCAAAAAATAAGCTTTTAATCCACTCCGTAAGTTTATCATGTCAGTTATACCACACAGCGAATGCTGTAAAAATGAAACCCAAAGAACGTTCCAAAAGCCAAATAGTGTTTACATCCACATACAGGGTATTGACAAACTTGGAAGAAATTGCGAAATAGCTTTCGGAGTGTTTTCTTTCAAGGATTCCTTGTGAAAATTAAAAGTTTTTGGTTAAAACTGCATATTATTGGGGAAAAAAATTCTATTTTCTTAACCTAATGCTAAAAAATATCTGTAAAACACCTTTGGGGTCAATATACTCATTAAACCCCTGAATATTTTCCTCACGGGGTGTAGTTTCCAAAATGGAGAGCCAGATATATTGAAACTGTTTCAGTTCAGACTAGGCAGTCATCCTTCCTAAACACTGGTACAATTTATAGAAAATGAGAACTGCTATTGTATTGTTATACCATGTGTGCCTATTTTGCAGTAGACATTACAGAGTTGTGAAATGTACCTTTTTGCTGTAGTTTCTGTTTGGTTTCTGGGACAAGGCAACAGAGAAGTGGACTCCCTAGGTACTTTGAGACCATGAGGTAAGAAGAAAGAGCTAGCATGCAGTGTTGATTCCTGGGACATACCATTAGAGTTGATTCTTGGGAACCACCATATAGCCAGGGTTGTCTTAACACCATCATGGGCCCATGGTCATGGTAGTGCACCGAGCCCTTCCCAAGCTCAAAACATCACACCAAGTCACCCCTCTAACCACACCCAAGCATATGATATCACACCCGAACACAACTCTAGCCATGCCCAGTACCAGTGCCCAAACAACAGGGGAGTTAGTAGAGTCTATATTTACAGTATACCCACAAGTGAGTACACTCCTGACATTTTTGCATATATTGTATTATATTTTTTCATAGAACAACACTGAAGATATGACACTTTGATACAATGTAAAATAGTCAGTGTAAAGATTGTGTAATAATGTATATTTGGTATGCCCTCACAATAACTCATACATACAGCCATCAATGTCTAAACCCATGGCAACAAAAGTAAATACACCTCTAAGGACTCACTTACCTGGTCAGTCTCCTGCTGATAGTGTGCAACACTCTGCACGCATTAATTTACCTGGCCTGTGTCCACACAATGGGAGAGGCTCTGCTGGTGAGTTCAGGAGTGACAGCTCTAGAGCCACTCTGAACAAAAGGTGTGTCCCACAGGCCAATAAGAGGACTGGGAAACTGCACCAATCAGCAACAGGGGCGGTGTCTGGGCACCCCATTTAAACATGGACATAGGTTCTAGTTTGCTCTTCCACCTGCGTTTTGTTACTGTGCTTCTTGACCTCAGCTTGTCTCCTGATTCGGTATCTCATTCCTGATTGTGGTCTGACCCCTAGGTTGTTTTTTGATATTCCTTCTGTTTTCTGATTTTTGGCCTGACATTACTGCTCTGTTGCTGACCTGGACTGTTTGACCATTCTTTCTCCTGATGGGCCCTGCACTTAGTAATTTAGGGACTGCCTTCCAGTTGGGTTCTGCCATTTAGGGCAGCTCGTCAAGTAGGCAGGGACAGTGGGCTGGGATTCAGTCAGGGCTCACTGTACCTTCCTTGACGTGACATTTTACAGGTCTAAATATTACTGCTCTCCATGCACCATGAACCCCATGACAGCATTGGTAGGGTGAATGTGTTCCAGCATCACTTCCCCCTTCTGTGGAACCCACTATTCAAGTAGCTGACAGGTTCTCAGGTGACAGGAGGGCCTTTTGTACTTCTAGGGTAGGATACCGCTTGTATTTTAGACTCCGCCCACATACCTTAGGCAATGAGGAGCAGAGAGTGGGAATTGTAATGTCCGTTCTCCAAGAGTCCACCCAGGAGTGGGCATTCTCATTACCTCCTAAATCACCAGAATTGTCTTCTGTAGACAGATTTTTTGACTCTTTGGATTTACTCTTTGATGACCCTGATAGGAAGGTAGTGTGTCAGAATACGTTCAGCCAGGCAGCTTTCCGTCCGCATGGTGCAACACCCGTCAAGGGTTAAACCGTCTGGTCTGGGCCCACACCCTGGGAGAGGTGCTGCTCTGGAGTGACAGCTCTGCAGCCTCTCCAAACAAGGGGCGTGTCGCTCAGGCCAATCAGAAGGCCCGGACAGTGCACCAATCAGCTGCTGGAGCAGTGTCCGGGAAGATCTCTTAAACTGGCTCAGTTCTGTTAGGCATTGCCTGTGAAAGGGTTCCCCATGTGTTTTCCCTGCGTTTCTTGACATTGTTTTCCTAGTATTTGACCACGGCTTGTTTCTTGACCACGTTTTTGTCCTCCGTTTCGTACCGCGTGACTGCTCGTGTTTGACCCTCGGCTTGCTCTCCATTTCTCTTCTGGTTCCCGTTTTGGCTTTGGCGTTTCCGACCGTTTTCTGACTTGGACTGTTGATGTCATGATTGTGCCTGGCACGCCCCCTGCTTTTGGTTCTGGTCGCCGGCCACGGCCGGTACGAAGTAAACCATGGATTTTAACGTAATACTTTGTCTTCTTATTCACTAGTGTGAACGGATCCTTCTTTCCCTGTAGGTAATTGATTCCTGGCCAACGCCCGTGGCCAGGAATCCTCCAGCACT
The DNA here is from genome assembly GCA_025379985.1 of Phyllomedusa bahiana. Taxonomy (NCBI): domain Eukaryota; kingdom Metazoa; phylum Chordata; class Amphibia; order Anura; family Hylidae; genus Phyllomedusa; species Phyllomedusa bahiana. The sequence continues at coordinate 34,206 of JAODAL010019325.1, read as the reverse complement.
CTTTCAGTTAACCAGTGATTCCTCCTTGATTGACAGCCTTGTTTCCCTATCTAGCTTTGTGTTTCTTCCACCAATCACCTCTGTTCTGTGTCTGCTGCTCACCTATTTAAGAAAGCTTTCACCAGTACCCTGTGCCTGCTATAGAGTTATTTTGCTTGTAGCTAGCCCTTACTTTGCATTTGCCTTTCCTGTATTTGACTCTGCTTTTCTCCTGACTATTCTGTCTCTCAGTGATTTGGTACTGCTGCTCCCGTCTGGTATTGACCTTTGGCTTGTGTTCTGTTTATCCTTTTTGCCTCACGTCTCCGTACCTCTCTGACCGTACTGTTGCCGACTTTGGACCGCCCGACTTCGCTTAATTGTTCTGTGTCTGTTTGTCTTGTCTGTGTTGCACCTAAAGTTTTGAGAATGACACAAATATTATATTTTCACATGGTCTGTTGCCCTCTGGTTTTTATGTGCGTTTGTCAGATGTTTTTATCACATACAGAAATACAAGTGCAATCATATTATGATTAACAAAAGCTTTTATTGACAGAATGAGTTAATGCAGCAAGTCAATATTTGCAGTGTTGACCCTTCTTCTTCAGGACCTCTGCAATTCTCCCTGGCATGCTCTCAATCAACTTCTGGACCAAATCCTGACTCATAGCAGTCCATTCTTGCACAATCAATGATTTCATTTTGTAAAAATTTTTTGTTTTTTGTTTGTCGACCGGTTTCTTGATGTTTGACCAAATGTTCTCAATGGGATTAAGATCTGGGGAGTTTCTAGGCCATGGACCTAAAATCTCTGTTTTGTTCCCTGAGCCATTTAGTTATCACCTTTGCTTTATGGCAAGGTGCTCCATCATGCTGGAAAAAGCATTGTTGATCACCAAACTGCTCTTGGACGGTTGGGAGAAGTTGCTCTTGGAGGACATTCTGGTACCGTTCTTTATTCATGGATGTGTTTTTAGGCAAGACTGTTAGAGAGCCGATTCCCTTGGCTGAGAAACAACCTCACACATGAATGGTTTCTGGATGCTTTACAGTTGACATGAGACAAGACTGGTGGTATCGCTCACCTTGTCTTCTCCGAACAAGCTGTTTTCCAGATGTTTCAAACATTCGGAAAGGGGATTCATCTGAGAAAATGACGTTACCCCAGTCCTTAGCAGTCCACTCCCTGTACCTTTGGCAGAATATCAGTCTGTCCCTGATGTTTTTTCTGGAGAGAAGTGGTGTCTTTGCTGCCCTCCTTGACACCAGGCCTTGTTCCATGACTCTCCGCCTCACAGTGCGTGCAGATGCACTCACACCTGCCGGCTGCCATTCCTGAGCAAGCACTGCACTGCTGGTAGCCCGATTCCGAAACTGAAACACTTTTACAGTGCGTGCAGATGCACTCACACCTGCCGGCTGCCATTCCTGAGCAAGCACTGCACTGCTGGTAGCCCGATTCCGAAGCTGAAACACTTTTAAGAGACGGTCCTGGCGCTTGCTGGTCTTTCTTGGGCGCCCTGGAGCCTTTTTGGCAACAATGGAACCTCTCTCCTTGAATTCCTTGATGATGCGATAGATTGTTGACTGAGGTGCAATCTTTCTAGCTGTGATACTCTTCCCCGTTAGGCCAGTTTTGTGCAGTGCAATGATGACTGCACGTGTTTCTTTAGAGATAACCATGGTTAACAGAAGAGAAACAATGATGCCAAGCACCAGTGGTGTCCAGTGGTGTGATTCTTACTTAATCATGACAGATTGATCTCCAGCCCTGTCCTCATCAACACCCACACCTGTGTTAATGGAGCAATCACTGAAACGATGTTAGCTAGTCCTTTTAAGGCAGGCCTGCAATGAAATTGAAATGTGTTTTGGGGGAAAAAGTTCATTTTCTAGGCAACTATTGACTTTGCAATTAAATGCTGTTAAGCTGATCACTCTTTATAACATTCTGGAGTATATGCAAATTGCCATTATAAAACCTGATGCAGTAGACTTTGTAAAAATTAACATTTGTATCATTCTCAAAACTTTTGGCCATGAGTGTACATCAGTGCAGCTATCAGTCTTCCGGTTGGGGCCGGCCTATTAAGGAGTCGGGTTCCCCAAAAGGCAGGGACAGGGGCTGGGATCAGAGTCAGGGCCCACTTGTCTGTGTCCGTGTGTGCGTGTCCCTGACCGGTCCCTGACTTTATAGCAGGCCCTTATCCTAATCAACTCCCCCGGCGGTTTAATATGAGTACCGACTTGTCGGTCACTGACCGCCTGGACGAGTTGACAACTCAGTTTCAGGGCATGGCAGGGCTTATTAACCAAATGTCACAACATCTGGATGCCATAACTACCCCCGCACCCGGTCTTGCCGCCCTGTCTGTGTCCGCACCTGCCCCTGTTTTTGTGAATCCTAGCGTCCGTTGCAAATCTAAAATGCTTCTACCGGATCACTTTGATGGAAATCCAGACAGGTTCCGAACTTTCAGGGAATCCTGTCACCTGTTTTTCCGCTTCAATTTTTTTCCCACTGAAGCCGAAAAAGTAGCGGTTGTTGTGTCTCTCCTCCAGGGCTAACCTCAGGATTGGGCACTAGCTATGCCCCCTGAAGCCCCGGAATGGAGTTCGATTGAAAGATTTTTTCAGGTTTTAGGCCATGTCTATGACAATCCCAATCGTGTGGCATGGGCAGAAACTCACCTGCTATGTATTCAGCAGGGCCGCCGCTCAACTGAAGAATATTATTCTGAGTTCCGCCAATGTTGTACCATGACCGGGTGGTCTGACCAACCCCTTAAAACCCTCTTCAGACAAGGTCTATCTGATGCGGTAAAGGATGCTATGGTCAGCCATCCAACCCCTGATACATTAAATGAATTCATGACTCTAGCCGTGACTATTGACAGAAGGCTAAGAGAGAGATGCAGGGAAAAACAAAGGGGGTCGACTGTTCAGTTCAAGTCAAATTTTTCTGTAAAACCTCCTGTTACTTTCTCTGGAAATTCACCCCTTCTATCCTCATCACCCCACTCCTGAAGAAAAAACCCATGGTGTTGGGTTTTTACATCTGCTAACCCCAGAAGGGGGCCCATCGGCTGGGGGAATGCCTTTTTGCTTTTATTGGGAAAAATCCGACCATTTTCTAAGACTGTCCGACTAGACCCAAGTCACCTCAAGGAAAACCAAACGCCTAGTTTTTTCCGGAAGGTAACTCGCGTATACAGGTACCTCCAAAATTTCTGGTAATAAGTTTTTTTCCTTTAACCTTGGTCCCCCTATTCTAAGAATTTTTGTTTGTAAAGCTATAAATTTACTCAGGCGCAGTGCTATTTTTAAATTAGTATTTTTTGTGTCCCAGGCCTTGGGGTTTTGGAAACTATTTTCCATTAAATGCTCCCTTTTGGTTTCCCCCGGGGTGGATTAAACCCCCCTAATCGGGGGAAGAATCAAATTTGGGACTCTGAGATAAAAATTTGAATTTTGGGGAGTTCCCATACGGAAAAACTTTCTTTTTTGTAAATGGGGGAAAACTGCTGGGGTTTATTTTTTATTTCTTAGGCTAGTTTTTTCTCGCCTCCAAAATTTTTCCGGGGGTTTAATAACCTTGGAGGGAACCACTGATCTGATAAAAATTGGGGTGACTATGGGGGTCTCATTTGGGGACTGTTAAACCCTTGGTGTGTCCCCTTTAATTAATGCTCACAATATTTCAAAATGAAAATCTGCGTTTTAGATAGAGATTTTGCTGAAAATTTTTGCCTCCACCCCACCTGGGGATTGTACCATAAAAACCTTGCTCCCGGGGGCAAAGCTTAACTTGTCTGCCCCGGGAAAGGGAAATCTATCCCATTGTATTTTAAAGGGAAACCCTGAAAATTTTTTTTTCCCCCCAAAAAAATAGTGTTCTCCCCTTCCCGATTAACAGGTTCGTCCGTCAAAGCGGTCTCCCTTTTTGCTATGAGGGGGATTCCCAAATCTCATGTCCCCTGCGCTACGGGTTTGGTAAAAACTGAGAAAAATTTCCCCGCCATTAATCGCCTGTGCACATTCTGGGCGAAAAAGTCAAAAGACTTTTAAAAAACCCCAAAATGGGAATCAAAAAAAACCTAGTGGAAATCGCCATCCCAGACCCAAATATGCCCCGTCTCCGAGTCCCATGGGGAAAAACCAGCCCCTGATTTAGAAAAGGGAAAAATTTCACCAAGTACACTCTGCCAAACCTAGGGGGGTCATTGGGGGTTTCCGGGGGCCCCCTCATAGAGAGGGTGGTACTGTCATGATTTTGCCCGGCCACCCCCCTGCTTTTGGGTTTCCCCGCCGTTTCGGAAAAATAAAACCTGGTTTTTTAACGTAATAATTTTTGTTCTTATTCATTTAAATGGAAAATGTCCTTTTTTCCCTGTAGGTTAAAATTTATTCTGGGCCCCGCCCGTGGTCAGGGAAACCCCAGCCAACCCTTTTTGTTAAACCCGTGTTTTCCCCCTTGATTGACAGCCTTTGTTTCCCCATCTAGCTTTGTGTTTCTTTCCCCCAAACACCTCTGTTCTGTCTTGTTGCCACCTATTTAAGAATGCTTTCCCCCATACCCCCGGGGCCTGCTTTAAAATTTATTTTGTTTTTAGCTAGCCCTTACTTTTCATTTTTTCCCTTTTTGTATTTGACTCTGCTTTTCTCCTGGGGCTATTCTGTCTCCCCAGGGGAAATTTTGGTCTGCTGCTCCCCCTCTGGGGATTTACCTTTGGGTTGGGGTTCTGTTTATCCTTTTTTTCTCATGTCTCCGTAACCCCCTCTGACCCTATTGTTTTCCGACTTTGGGACCGCCCACTTCGGGTTAAAAATTTTTCTGTTTGTTTTTCTTGTCTGTGTTGCACCTACATATTTCAGCCATCAGTCTTTTTCCCTTTGGGGCCGGGGCCCATTAAGGATCGGGTTTTCCCCAAAAGGGTGGGACCCGGGGGTGTGATCAGAGTCAGGGCCCACTTTTCTTTCCCCGTGGTTTTCCCTGTTTCCCTGACTGGGTTCCCCCACAGCCCTGCACCGCTAACATAGGGTTTGACATCCACCTAGGGAAGCTTGCCAAGGGCCAGTGGGTCGGTTGGGAGTAAGGCCCCCTTTTCCCCCCCTCTGACAAGACAAGGGAAACTGAGACGCCGGGACCTCCCCTTCGCATCCCCGGGATGGATTATACTGTGGCAGGGAAGGGTCACTTCATCCAAAGAGTGCCCCCAAAAGGGAAAACCCCGGCCAGGGAAAACCCCGTGTTTTTAGGTGAGTTGCGGGGAAAATTTAACCCAGGCGAAAAGGGGATTTCCCCTTTTTTTTCAAGACAGTTTTGCTCCCATTTAAAAATTTTTAATTTTTTCAATTTTGGAAACTGGAAAGCTTTTTTGGATTCAGGATAAGCTTCCAATTTTGTGAACGCTGCATTTGCCAAGCATCTGGGCCTTCCCCGGAGGCCTCTATCCGATTCCCTGCAGTTTGTGGTGAACGATTCCCAAACCCCCTTTGGGTTTAAAGGGGAATATCCAGCAAATTTCACCCCCGAACCCTTTAAATGCTGGCAGGGTCAATACAAAGTGAGAAATTTATTCTGTTTATCATAGTGGGGTTACCTGCTGACGTGGTTTTGGGGTTGCCCTGGCTTCAGAAACACAACCCTTTGCTTGACTGGAATTCTGGAGAATTAATTAGATAGGGAAAGCAGTGTATTAACAGATGCTTCCCAACTTTACTTGATAGTGTGGAAATAGAACAGATTCCTGCCTTTATTCGTGACTTTGCTGAAGTTTTTTTTAAAGACACAGTCTGAGAGATTACCCCCTCAGAGATCCTATGACTGTGCCATTAACCTGTTGCCCGGGGTGAAATTTCCTAAAGTCAGGATATACAATCTGTCCCATCCGGAGAGACTTGCCATGAAGAAATACACTGCAGGAAGTCTACAGAAGGGTTATATCTGGCCTTCTCTGTCCCCTATGGGTGCGGGGTTCTTTTTGTCAAGAAAAAAGATGGTCCAAGTATTGATTACCGGGAACTCCATAAGATAACCTTTGATTCCTGATCTGTTTAATCAAATCCTGGGGCAAAGTGGTTTTCCAAGCTGGACCTGAGAGGGGCTTATAACCTTATTCGTATCAAAGAAGGGGATGAGTGGAAGACCGTATTTAATACCCTGGAGAGCCATTTTGAATATCTGGTTATGCAGTATGGGCTGTGCAATGCTCGCGCAGTCTTCCAGAACCTGGTAAATAATGTTTTCCGAGAACTCATTGGTCATAGTATGGTTGTTTACCTGGATGACATTTTAGTTGATTCGCAGGATTGGTCGTCATATGTTAAACATGTGTGACAGGTCTTACAAATCTTGAAGGTGAATAATTTGTTTGTCATACTCGAGAAATTTGTTTTCGGGTTCAGGAGGTACCTTTCCTGAAATATATCTTGACTCCTAATTCATTTTGTATGAATCCCCATAAGGTTCAGGCAATTCTCGATTGGGTCCCTCCTTCCTTCCTAAAAGCCTTACAGCAGTTCTTAGGGTTTGCTAATTATTAACAAAAATGTATTTGTAATTTTTCTGTTCTTGTCCGGTCATTGACTGATATGCCATAAAAGGGGGTAAATATCAGTAACTGTTAACCTGAGGCCTTAGAGGCTTTTGAAAAACTTACGCAGTGTTTTCTCTCAGCCCCACTGTTGGTTCAAGCAGACCATACCAAACCCTTCATCGTTGAGGAAGATGATTATGAGTTTGGAGCGGGGGAAGTCCTCTCCCAGGGGTTGGCCACTTTGACTAATCTACACCCTTGTGCCTTCCTTTTCCGAACATTTTCCTCTGCTGAGAAGAATTATGACGTTGGGAACCGAGAATTGTTGGCTATTAAGTGGACCTTTGCGAAATGGCGCCACTTCCTCAAGGGTGTCCAACACCAAGTCAGGGTCCTAACTGATCATAAGAACCTTACCTTTATAAAGAATGCTAAAAGGCTGAAGGCACGTCAGGCATGTTGGGCATTGTTTTTTTACTTGCTTTAACTTTGTTTTTACCTACAGACCAGGATCTAAGAATGTTAAAGCTGACGCGTTATCTAGAAGTTTCTGTGCCAGTCACTCACCTCGGGAGGATCCTGTACCCATTTTACCCAAGGAGATTGTTGTCTCAGCCATTTACCCTGACTTAGCCACTGAGATTAAGATCCACCTGGTTATGGTACCTGATAATTGTCCAGTTTCATAGGTCTTTGTCCCAACTCAGTTTCGGATACGATTTTTAAGAATTACCTGATTCTGTATAATCTGGACATCCCGGAGTGAAAGAGACTTATTTCTTGCAATTACTGGTGGCCTTCATTATCTCGTGATGTGGGGTCTATGTGGCAGCTTGTGGGGGATGTGGGGGAGCTGTGCTCGGGCTATTAATAATCAGGATAGTAGCTTGTCTGGAATTTCTCCATTTTACTGCAATTATGGTTTTCACGCAAGGCAAGCATCATTATCCAGCGCTACTTCTGATCATCGTGGGGTGGATCGTTAACAATCTGAGCACAGTCTGGGCCCATTTTGAGAAGAACTTGGTTAATGCCCAGAACATCCAAATGTAAAAGAGTGATGAGGCATCTTTTTTCTAGAAGGTTTGCTGTTGGGGATAAAGGTATGGTTGTCCACCCGGAATCTTTGTTTAGCGATCCCCGCTAGTAGGCTTTCTCTGTATGATTTGTGGGTCTGTATGTAATTCTAGAAGTAATTAATCCAGTGGCCTACCATCTCAAGTTACCCTTTGGTCTCTGTGTACATAACAGGTTCCATTGTTCACTCCTGAAAAGGTACATTCAGTCTGTGATTCTGCTGTCTAAATCCCCTTCTCCAGTTAGAATAGAGGGGGAGTTAGAGTATGAAATCGCTCAATTTGTTGACTCTCGCAAATGTCAAAAGTCTTTGCAGTATCTAGTTCACTGGAAGGGATATGGTCCTGAGGAGAGGTTGTGGGTTCCGGCTAGACCCATATATGCAGAATCGCTGATCAAGGAATTCCACAACTCTCACCCAGACAAACCCAAACCAGAATAGGGTCCAGTTGCCCCACCGACAAGGGCTGTACTGTCAGGACTCACTTAGCTGGTCAGTTTCCTGCTGGTAGGGTGCAACGCTCTGCACGGGTTAGTTTACCTGGCCTTTGTCCACATCCTGTGAGAGGCTCTGCAGGTGAGTTCAGGAGTGACAGCTCTACAGCCCCTTTGAACAAAAGGTGTGTCACATAAGCCAAGAGGAGGGCCTGGAGACTGCACCAATCAGCTGCAGGAGCGGTGTCTGGGCACTCCATTTAAACCTCCTCAATACCTTCCTGCTTCACCTGTGAAAGGTTCTATCTTGCTCTTTCACCTGTGTTTTTGTTACTGTCCTTTTCTTGTTACCAGACCTCTGCTTATGTTCTTGACCTAGGCTTGTCTCCTGATTCGGTACCTTGCTTCGGATTGTGGTATGACCCCTGGCTTGTTTTCTGGTAGTCTGTTTTTTGGCCTAACGTTACCGCTCTGTTGCTGACCTGGACTGTTCGACCATTCTTTCTCCTGACTGGCCCTGTATTTAGTAGTTTAGGTACTGCCGTCCAGTTGGGGTTTGTCATTTAGGGCAGCTCGGCAAGTATGCATGGACAGTGGACTGGGGTTCAGTCAGGGCTAACTGTACCTCCCTTGATATGACAACACCCTTAAGTGAAAATGGACAAATTGTGCCCAATTTGCCATTTTCACTCCACGATGTGACTTGTTACAAGGTCTTAGGTGTGAATAGGGAGCAGGTGTGTTTAATTTGGTGTTATCGCTCTCACACTCTCCCACATTGGCCAGTGGAAGTTCAACATGGCACCTCATGCCAAATAACGCTTTGAGGACTGAAAAAAAGAATTGTTGCCCTACATAAGGATGGCCTAGACTATAAGAAGATTGCCAATACCCTGAAACTGGGTTGCAGCATGGGCTGCAGACCATTCAGCGGTTTAACAAGACAGGTTCCACTCAGAACAGGCCCCATCATGGTCAACCAATGAAGTTGAGTTCAAATGCTCAGACTCATACCCACAGACTGACTTTTCAAAACAGACGCATGAGTGCTGCCAACATTGCTGCGGAGTTTACAGAGGCTGGTCACCCTATCAGTGCTCAGACCATACGCAGCACAAATTTGTCAGCATGGCAATCATCTCCAAAGGAAATCTCCTCAAAGGATGATGCACAAGAAAGCCTGTAAACAGTTTGCTGAAAACAAGCAGACTAAGGACCTGGATTACTAGAACCATGTGCTGTGGTCTGATGAGACCTAGATAAACGTATTTGTGTTAGATGGCGTTTGTGGCGGCAACCAGGTGATGAGTAAAAACACAAGTGTGTCTTGCCTATAGTCAAGCATGGTGGTGGGAGTGTCATGGCTCATGGCTGCATGAGTGCTGCTGACTGTGGGGAGCTACAGTTCATTGAGGGAACCATGAATGCCAACATGTACTGTGACATACTGAAGCAGAGCAGGGATCCCTTCCTTCTGGACCACAGGGCAGAATTCCAAAATGATAACAACCTCAAACTCACCTCCAAGAGGAAAACTGCCTTGCTAAAGAAAATTAGGGTGAAGTGCTGGAATGGCCAATCTTTTCTCCAGTCTTAAACCATATTGAGCATCTGTGGGGTATTCTCAAACAGAAGGTGACGGAGCGCATCCACCAGCTCTGTGATGTCGTCATGGAGGCATGGAAGAAGATACCAGTGGCTGCAACCTGTGAAGCTCTAGTGACCTCCATGCCCAATAGAATTAAGGCAGTGCTGGAAAATAAAGGTGGCCACACAAAATATTTTCACTTTTGGAACAATTTGTCTATATGCATTTACCGGTGTACTCACTTTTGTTGTCAGCAGTTTACACATTGATGGCTGTGTGCTGAGTTATTTTGAGGGCACATCAAATTTACACTGTTATACAAGCTGTACACTAACTACTTTACATTGTTTCAAAGTATCATATCTTCAGTGTTATCCCATAAAAAGATATACCATATATACGCAAGTATAAACCGACCCGAGTCTATGCCGAGGCACCTACTTGTGCCACAAAAAACGGGAAAGCTTATTGACTCGAGTATCAGCCTAGGGTGGAAAATGCAGCGGCTACTGGTATATATCAAAAATAAAAATGGATGCCAATAAAATTATATAGGCAGGTATATGTACCCAATAGTCAGATATATGCTGGTATAGGCAGTTTAATATCCCCCATAGGCAGATATAGGCTGGTATAGGCAGTTTAATCTCCCCCATAGGCAGGTTATAGGCATGTATAGGCAGGTAATTGCCCCAATAGGCAGGTATAGGTCCTCATAGGCAGGGTATAGGTCCTCATAGGCAGGGTATAGGCAGTTCTAGGCAGGTATAGTTCCTCATAGACAGGCTATAGGCAGGTATAGGTCCCCCTAGGCAGGTTATAGGCAGGGTTTTAAAACAAAAAACAAACATTTACCTCAATCCCCCGCTGCTCCGCCTCCTGGGTGCTCCGCTCCTCATCAGGCCGCGCAGGCAGCATGATGACACACATTGCCTGTGCCGGTAACTCCGGACAGCCGCGAGTTTGCGGCCGCCTGGAGTCCACTGCAGAGCAGGGAGCGCTCGCTCTCTGCTCCGCAGTGGTATCTCTTCACCTGTATGCACTGTCAGATACAGGGGAAGAGATCGCCGACAGTGCCCGGGCCATGGCAGCGCCTGGACGCTGTCAGCTGTACTCTGCATTGAATTATATGCGCTCCCTGAGGAGTCGCATATAGCTGAAGCATCCCTGTCGGCACTTGGGCCATCGCAGCGCCCGAGTGCCGACAGTGACTCGAGTATAAGCAGAGGTCAGATTTTTCAGCACATTTCGGCTTATTCTCAAGTATATACATATGCACTACATACAATATTTACAAAAATGTGAGGGGTGTACTGACTTTTGTGAGATACTGTATGTAATTATACAAAATAATATATAATAGGTGTTAAGAAAAACTGCTGACCCTGGAATCCAAGACAAGCGTCCTGAAATTCAAGGACATACCTCCAACCTTCCAGTTGGAGGGGGGTTTTTCCCTGCTCCTTTGTGGGCCTGTAAAGCCTACTAACATGTGAAGATGTAGCACAGAAATTGATGTATGTGAGACCATGTGATTGTTCTGTGGGTGAGTAACCATGCCTGCATAAAACGGGTGTTTTTCCACCATACAGTATGGTATATATATATGAAAACTGTCTAGGTCTAAGACTTTGTTGCCCATAGAAAACAATCAGAGTTCCCCTTTCATTTCATTTCATATAGTGCTCTGGAAAAAATAAATTAGGAGCTCTGATTGGTTGCTATGGGCAACAAAGAAAGTCTTACACCTAAATAGTTTTCATACATGTGTCCCTAATTGTGTAATATGTGAGGAAGCAAGTAGACAAGTGATCAATCCTGGTCTGTGTGACTAGCTGTAATTATGGTGGTAATTGCATGTACCCACCAAGAGTGTAGTACCTCTTCGGAATAAAGTCTGCTTATGTTTAATTGCTAGGACTCTGTCTGTCAAATTATTGCTGCTCCATCTTCTCTGGGAGGTGGTCACCACTGCGTCCCTTACCATACCAACATCAGCCCATCATGGTAAACATTAATTCATACCACATATATTGTTATGTAGGAACAGGAAAGCAAGGTAAGTATAACTAGACAAATACACAATTGTAGCTCTCATAATTTGTTACTTTTCATGTTATTCTTAACAGAAAATGAAAGATGGTGGCTATTGTACTTTCTTTACGTTTTTTAGCTACTAAAAAGCAGCCAATGTGTGGGTCACCTGTCACATCTTTGTATACACGCGTAAATAAAGATATATCATCCATAGAAACAAACCATCAGATGAATGGACCAGAGATGCCAAGTATTTTAATTCTAATATACAGACTGTAGCTACTGCAGACATATATACCAAACCTTTTTTATGTGTATGAAAAGAGTTAAGATGTGATTTTTAGGCTTTCAGCACCTCCTGGCATCACATTTTCGTTTACAAGGCTCGGATCAATTAAACTAGTAACGGCGGAGTTTAATCACACCATTACCAGTTAATTTAACTTTTTATATGAAAATGAAATTGGGTAATATAAAAGTCTTAGTGTATATACAACAAATGCAGTAGCCAAGCTATAGCATTACACTGTATAAAAATAATGACATGCCTGTAGGTAACAAGTTAATCTCCACTGGGACAAAGAAAACCAAAAGTCTAAATTTTCTGCCACAGTGTATCACCAAGAGAAATATAAAAGTACATGATAAGAAGTCAAATCAAATTAAACAAAGACTTCAAAATTTAGATGTAATCAAAAACAAATTTTTAGAATTAGTATTATGCTATTTTAACTAATCATAACTCATTTCATTAGGACTAATTATAGATGGGAATCCTGGGTAACTAACAGCATCGTTGGTATCACAGATCCCGCATCCCCCAGGGGTTATCACTTACAGTGGAGAAAATAAGTATTTGATGCACTGGCAATTTTGCAAGTTTTCCCACCTACAAGGAATGTAGAGGTCTGTAAATTTTATCGTAGGTTCACTTCAACTGAGAGACAGACTAAAAATAATCTGGAAAATCACATTGTCTGATTTTTATATAATTAATTTTCATTTTATTGCATGAAATAAGTATTTGTTACAATAGAAAAACAGATCTTAATATTTGGTACAGAAACTTTTGTTTGCAATTACAGAGGTCAGACTTTTCCTGTGATTCTTGACCAAGTTTACACACACTGCAGCAGGGATTTTGACCCCCTCCTCCAAATAGATTTTCTCCAGATCTCTCAGGTTCAGGGCTGTCGCCGGTCTACATTGAGTTTCAGCATCTTTCAAAGATTTGATTGGGTTCAGGTCTGGAGACTGGCTAGGTCACTCCAGGACTTTAAAATATTTGTTACGGAGCCACTCCTTAGTTCTTCTGGCTTTCTATTTTGGGTCATTGTCCTGCTGGAAGACCCAGCCATGATCCTTCTTCAATGCTCTTATTGATGGAAGGAGGTTGTTGGCCAAACTCTCTCGATACATGGCCCCATCCATTCTCCCTTCAATACGGTGCAGTCGTCCAGTCCCTTTTGCAGAAAAACACCCCCAAAGTATATTTCCACCCCATGCTTCACAGTTGGAATGATGTTTTTGGAGTTGTACTCATCCTCCTTCTTCCTCCAAACACGGTGAGTGGAGCTGATACCAAAAGCTCTATTTTCTCATCTGAGCACATGACCTTCTCCCATGCCTCCTCTGGATGATCCATATGTTCACCTTGTGAACTTCAAACGGACCTGGACAAGTGATGGCATGAGTAGGGGGACCTTGGGTGTCCTGCAGGATTGTAATCCATGACATCGTAGTGTGTTACTGACAGTAATCTTTGAGACTGTGATCCCAGCTCTATTCAGGTCATAGATTAAGTCCTCCAGTGTAGTTCTGGGACGATTCCTGACTTTTCTCAGAATCATCCTTACCTCATGAGGCGAGATCTTGCATGGAGCCTTGGAGCAAGGAAGATTGACATTCATCTTGAGCTTCTTCTATTTTCTATTAATTGTGCCAATAGTTGTTGCCTTCTCACCAAGCTACTTGTCTTTTGTCCTGTAGCGCATCCCAGCCTTGTGCAGGTCTACAATTTTGTCCCAGGTGTCCATAGATAGATCTTTGTTCTTAGTCATGGTGAAGAGATTGGAGTGTGATTGAGTGTGTGGACAGGTGTCTCTTATACAGGTAATGTGTTCAAACAGGTGCAATTAATACAGGTGATAAGTGCAGAGTAGGAGGGATTCTTAAAGAAAAACTAACCAGTCTGTGAGAGACAGACTTCCTGCTGGTTGGTCATAGATCACATGCTTATTTCATGCAGTAAACTGCAAATTAATTATTTAAAAATAAAACAATTGTGATTTTCTGGATTGTTTTTAGATTTTGTCTCTCACAGTTGAAGTATAGCTATGATAAAAATCACAGAACTCCATTTCTTATAGGTGGGAAAATTTGTAGTGTATCAAATACTTATTTTCTCCACTGTACATTTCCTAGAATATGGAATCTTTCCCAGAAAGATTAGCAAGGTTAGGGTTATTTAGTTCAGAGAAAAGAAGGCTTCGCGGGGACATAATAAATATGTTTAAATACATCAAAGGTCAATATAGAGATCTCTCCCAAGATTTACTTATACCCAGGACTGTATCTAGAACAAGGGGGCATCCTCTACGTCTTGAGGAACGAAAGTTTCTACATAAACATAGAAAGGGATTCTTTACTGTTAGAGGAGTGAGACTGTGAGAGTTCAAAAAGGGTTGAGAGTTCAAAAAGGGTTTGGAAGCATTTCTGGAGAGCAATAATATAACAAGTTATAGTGACCAGGATTCTGGAGAACGGTCTGGATACATTTCTAGATGTAATAATATAACAAGTTATAGCGTCTAGGATTCAGGAGAGAGGTTATTGATCCAGGGATTTTTCCAATTGCCAGATTGGAGACGGGAAGGATTTTTTTCCCTAAAATGAGGAAAATTGGTTTTTTGCCTTCCTCTGGATCAACACTTTAGCACAACAGGCTGAACTGGATGGACGTCTTGTCTTTTTTCGGCCTTACAAACTATGTAACTATGGTGGGCATTATGTATGAAAACTAGCAGTAAGGCTGTCTTTGTTTCCCATAGCAACCAATCAGAGATCAGCTTTCATTTCTTACACTGCTCTGCACAAATAAAAGCTGATCCCTGATTGGTTGCTATGGGCTCTGATTGGTTGCTATGGGCTCTGATTGGTTGCTATGGACAAAAAAGACAGTCTTACTGCTAGACACTTTTCATACATAAGGCTCACTGTATTCTGGACTCAAAAAATCTATCATCTAGCTGGGACTCCAAATACAAAAATATTGTACCAACATTCAGTTAATTCCAAAAGCATTGTAAAGATAGCTGCACTGCTAATATCTAGCTCTTCCAGCTGGTGATGCTAGGGTCTTAAAAGATTCGGATATCTCCCTCTCCCTCCAAATATACAACAAATTATATATCTACCAAATGGTACCACCAAACAATGATTACATTTAATATATATACTGTTATTTATCAAAAAGAACAAAATCAGTTTTACCAGTAATACTGCCATATTTGCCATTACCACTACGTAGACTCATAATAATACTATACTGTCACAGATAAAAAAAAACACTTTACAAACACTGATTTTTATCAATAATATCCATAACTCAAAGGAGTTGTCCATCAACCCCTTACCAACTCAAAATGTATGGGTACGTCCTGGTGTTCGTAAGCTCCTATGTAAAGGAATTACTCGGTTATCCCGCTACATAGGAGGTTGTTGTTAGCTGCTAATTGCAGCTGAGACCTACCGCTAACAGTAGGGAAAAGAGCCGGCTCCGTTTAACGTTTTAGGCAGTGAGGTGAAGTAGATAGAAAAATAAAAAAGTTATGGATCTCAGAAGGCAAACAGGAAGAAAATGAAGAGCTGTCAGGAAGGGGTTAAAGAAAAAAATATACTGCATTGGGGCCAAAGGGGGCCAACAAAAGTAAAAAACCTAGTACTTACCAACAGTTCCCCTATCATTGCCATTATGGAATTCCCGGTGACCCGCTCCTCTTTACTTCCCGGTTCTCATTGTGACACAGAGGAGAAGCTCGCAAGCCCCTCCAGCATGTGAGAACAAAAACCCAGAAGTCAAAAGAAGCAGATTGTCAGGGGCTCGGAGCAGCAGCGGAGGGGGACATGTAGGCAACGTTTTTTTTCTGTTTTTGAATCAGTTTGGTCCGAATACTGTAACCCCTTTAATAATACAATTAAAACTAATGAAAAACAGTATATAGTTAGACCAATTGTACCACCATACAGCGACCATATAGTGGTAGCTTCTGGTTCACATCTTCATGTTCCACATAAGGGAATGATAGAAAAATTAACAGAGCAAGCTGCACTATTTTTTCTGGAAAAAACCATGAACATGGTGGCAGAAACCAAACAGACCTATTGCCATTGATGCCCGTTGAAAAAAGGGTCCATTTGCACCTCTGCAACAAGCCTCCAACACAGATGTAAACCAGGCCTTAGCTACAAAAAAGTCTTCATACAGGCTTATTGACAGAAAAATAGAAAGTTTATGGAGATTACTACAATGCCATACCATTTGTGGCAGTCACATGGTGCTGCCGCTAGGTGACGTATAGCAGGTCACCTGCTAGGAACGTGTCACTGAGGGCCTGGTCTCGGTGCTGGAAGCCAGTTGTCGGTTAGCAACACTAGGTTGCTGACACCTAGTACGGCTGATGCCCAGCCATTATGGGCTGGCTTTTCCTGGAACGTATGCAATTGGGTGGGTGGCAGTTCCCACGTTCTAGGTTTTACTAGGCCGTATATACTTAAGTATAAGTCAACCCGAATATAAGCCGAGGCACCTAATTTTGCCACAAAAAACTGGGAAAACTTATTGACTCGAGTATAAGTGTTGGGTGGAAAATGCAGCGGCTACTGGTAAATTTCAAAAATAAAAATAGATGCTCAATTTCCCAGGTTTGCCTCCCTCATTCCTTATTGCTCCATAATTCGGGAATGGCATGAGAAATGGGAGTATTATCCATTCCTATTACTATTAGGGTATGTTCACGCGTAATTTGTGCTTCAATACGCCCGACATCCGCCCCTCTCATGGAGAGCTATGAATTACATCTGTTCCCCCCACCCCCACCCACCCCCCGGCGTACAATGCACTTGTATTGTACGCTGGGGGAGAGAAGTGACAAGTCCCTTCTTCATGGCACTTATATGCCACTGATAACGAGAGTGAACAGCGCATACTTCTAAAACACCCGGTGTACTGCGGGGCATATCAATGAGTTCTGATTGGTCACTATGAGCTCTGATTGGTTGCTATTGGCAACAAGGAAAATTTACTCTTGAACAATTTTCAGAAATGAAGCCAAAAGTGTGTTTTAGGGTGCTTTCACACGGTGCGTTTTTGATGCGTTTTTTGAATGCGTTTTTTGTGCAGGAAGGTACAGCAATCAATGAAATACATTGTTGCACAAAAAACGCATCCAAAAAACGCACAAAAAACGCACCAAAAACGCAACGTGTGAAAGCACCCTTATTGGGAAAACAGGGGTTTTGTGTTTGCTTTTTAGCAATCGCTTGATCACTTATATAATATACAGCAGTACAATAATGTATGGTTATGTATTATGTCAGTGACATGCAGCTTATTAGACCCCGTCTCTAGCGGGGTCTAACATGCTCCAGTACATGGCAAGCTAGAGGCCATTATCTAGCCTCCAGCTGTCATTGCAGCCATCCACATCTGGCCATCATGGGGCAGCTACCTTCCTTTTGTTAATAGGATGCTGTGTCCAGCATGCCCTACAACATCTGGAAGGGTTAAAAGTTTGTGACTTGAGCTAATTCAAATCTCAAGCACCAAGCTTGAGCTATGCTAGTGCTGGCTCTGATCGCTGCATTGATGGGTCTATGTGACCCAGCAAGGCAACTTCAGCCATGTGGTGAGGACGGCCTGTAATAAAAAATATCTGATTAAAAAAATAAAATAAAAATGGATACCAATAAAATGACATAGGCAGGTATAGGCAGTTTAATGTCCCCTATATGCCGGTATATGTCCCCCATAGGCAGGTATAGGCAGTTTAATGTCCCCTATAGGCAGGTATATGTCCCCCATAGGCAGGTATAGACAGGCAGATGTCCTGTATAGGCAGATATAGGCATCGTTTTTAAAAAAAATACCTCTCTCCTGCCATGGCAGCGCCCGGACGCTGACGGGTAACTCGAGAGTCAGCTGTATGTGCTCCCAGAGGAGTCTCATACAGCTGAAGAGGTCTCTGCTGCTGTGCCAGGGCCATGGCAGCACCCGGACACTGATGGGTGACTCGAGTATAAACCGAGGAAGGCTTTTTCAGCACATTTTTTGTTCTGCAAAACTCGGCTTATGTTCGAGTATATACGGTATGTAAAAGGTATATGGACAGAAGTAGGAGGCAGTGTATGGAAATGTTCCCCTTTATGGATGTGAATAGTCCCTGGCATGGGCATAACTATAGCCTAGCAGACATAGCAGCTGGGGCCCAGAGGTTAAGGGGGCACACTCAGGTACAAGAATAAGTAAGTAAGCCCATAGTGGGCCCCCTTAACATCTAGGCCCCTTAACAGCTGGTATGTCTGCTATGGCTATGACTATAGTCACCAACTAGTGACTTTCCTGATATATTGCGGTATCACATATTCATTTAGCTATTGCTGCCTATGTTGGGGCCCCTTCTCATTTTGCTATGGGCCCTATGACTTTTAGTTATGCCCCTGGTCCCTAGTAAGGCTATTCACAGCATAGCTAACGCCTGGTAACACTAATAGGAACTGCCCCTGCTTGTTCCTTACCAGGACAGGCTAGTTGCTATACACATATCTATTGTGGTATTTTTTGCACCCTTTCATTCTAAATGTATTCTCGTAATTTATATTTACACCCTGTATGATTTATTTAGGGAGCTTTGCCTGCAATGGGGGAGTTTCAGTGGTCCATTCTGAAGATAGGTGCAGGTTCCAGAGTTGGGACCTGTACCTATCTGACATTTAGGACATGTCATCAATGTTTGTGATGGCAAAACCCCTGTAAAGAAATACTGAGACTTCTCCTTGTTTCAAATCCATTTTTGCTTCTGGCTTCCAAAACTGCATCTTAAAAGCTGAACGTATGAATGCAGACTTAAAGACCGTATTGTATCTAATAAAGAAGAATCTGGAAATGGTTAATTGCATTGAGTTTGGGTAACATGTAGACACACTTTTGTCTATTTTCTGATAGCAGAGCCAAATACAAACATGGCTTGGAAGCATAGTGGAAAATAGGGAATAAAAGAGGACAGAAGACAGAATATCATTAATTAAATGAGACTAATTAGCAAACCCAGAGCAGGTGCCGTGGATTGTGGCAAGTGACAGCAATGAGGCTCGGGGAATGACAGCATCACTGCATTTCAACACAGTTTTTTTGTACAGTTTGTCATGCAAATCCTCTCTGGAAATGATGGGAGAAAATTCTCAATCCAAGCTCCCCTAGGAAAGTCATCTATAATTTAAATTATGTCATCATTGTAATGCAACATCCTACAGTAATGTTTATCATAGGGGTGTGTTGTAGCGTCTGTCAAACAGCCAGTGCAGTGTCTTTGACATGTAGACAACAGCAGACATTATTCAGTCACCTTGTGTACTGTCTTCCTGGCATCTTTCTAGTATTACTGGTACAGGAACAGGAAAAAACAAACTATATGAGGCAGCTTCATACAGTTATATCGATCTACTGACACAAATTGTCATGTTTCGCATAGATGTGTATTTATTTATTTTATTCTACCTGAGTAGAGATGGCTACATATGATGCAATCCATTCATTACCTAGTGCTCAGACAGAACCAACTAAGCACTGATTAGATTTAAAAAACTTATAATTAGTTCTGGTCACCAAGTCAGTATCAGGTTCTTTTATCCCATACATGCATGGGGCCAATATCATCAAGCAATTAACCCCTTCCTGCTTCGGGGAAACTGATTTAGGTCTAAGTGTAATTCTGTTAAGCTCTTCATATCGCATTATGGGCCACATGTATGAAAATTGTCTATATCTAAAGCTCACTCTTTTTCTCATAGCAACCAATCAGAGCGCCCTTTTCATTTTTCCTGAGCACTATTTGGAATGGGAGGGGCACTCTGATTGGTTTCTACGGCAAAAAAGGGAATTTTAGATCTAGACCGTTTTCATACATGTGGCCCTATGAGTTTTTCGCTATATTCATATATATATATATATATATATATATATATAGTGTATGATAGCCATACTGTATTCTTCCCATAGAAGTCAAAAGAGCCTAACTTGTATGAAAAGGGGTTGTCCCGTCCAGGTGTCTTCACTCTTCACAGCCAACTTAAGGGTACTGTGCGCGCTGCTATACGCCCGCAGCTTCAGAGACCCACTGGCCAGGACGTCCTTCTGCATCGCTCACACTGACTGTCATTCTCCCCAGCGCGTAATCGTCCAATGAAGCGACATGTATCGAGTTTATTATTTTATTAAATAAATTAGTGGTACCTTTTAACCATAATCCTTACTGGATGTGGTGATTTCCTTTAAATTACTGGAACTGAGAGCCAGGGCAAGTTTTTTACTTGTATTTAATGTCTTCTCCCGAATCTTGGCGCTGAGGTTTGGAGCCCAGTAACTTCCCAGTTTGAAATGCTTATATGAGGGTTGAGCCTCCACCCTTTGCACAACCGACCAAGGTTAGAACCTGATTTATCTGTATGAGGATCTTTTATAACTTTTAAGCTACTACACAAGGAGAGTGCTGTTTTTTGTTCTTTTTACTTCTACGGGAAGAATTCAGTTCTTTCTCCTGGCGCGTATTGTGCACTGGGGGAAAGAACAAGTAATCATTACTCTCAAAGAGAGCTATGGATTACTGTATTCTCGGCCCTTACTTCAGGCGTACTGAAGTGCAATTACGCACTGAAATACAGACCGAGAATACGTAGTGTGAACATACCCTAGGGGTGTGTAGTGACCCAGCACTGAAGATTTCTTTGTTCCATATTTTGCTGTATTCCTGTCACAATGTTTACAGTGCATGAACAGAGAGTCATAATAAGTGCAGTCTAAAGTATTCTCTAGGTCGCCCCTCATGGCTGTATGGTTGCTTGTTATAACATTTGCCTATGTATAACCATGTATATCTGCTATTTGCTGCATAACCTGTCCGTTCAAATGATGCAATACTCTCTGACATGTGACCCCCTCTGCTACCATTGCCAACACCACGGCTGGCCATAGGCTGTTAGGCATTATAGTTAGTCCTGCTCCTCCATCGGGAGGTGTGCGAGGTACTCCGGCAAGTCAAGGTGTGTGTTGCTCCCTGGCACACCTCACCTTCTGCTAAGGAAGCCCCTAGCCTACTCAAACCTGTCCTTAATTCCCTACCACCATAAGACTCACACAGGCATCTCCAGTGATACTCAGGAGGGTTCAAGTCCCGTCAGAAAACCTTCTGGGTCCGACCGGGTCTTGGGATATAGGGTCTCCCACCAGCGTCATAGTCCATTCTCCTGGCTTTCAAGTCAGAGATCCACGCACTTCACCATGCATCAACGCAATCTAAGTACTTCAGTCTGTCTCAAATCCGAGTATTCAAGAATCAGAGTGTCCTCAAACCAGTCCTTTCTCAAAGCCTGGCCCTTGTGTAGAATCCACTCTTCAGGAATAATGGTCTGTAATCATATTATCTTTTCTAAAGTAATACTACTCACCGACTCCCCAGCACTCAAGTTAACAGAGTCTGACACATACGCAGAAGACTGTTGTAATCATTATCAAACAGCTGCCGCTATTACATCATACTCCAAGACAAGTCATTTGTTACTCGCATCACAGTTATGTATTCCTGGTTGCATCCAGAGACAAGGGCTCAACTAGTTATTGCTGCAAATAAATGCAACTACGATGTTTTTCAGACCCTTGTCAATTGGTCGTCCTAGTGATTGGTGTCTTGACTAGGGACAAACGAAGAATTTTAGGGTACTCATGTCCCTGGGGAATGTTAGCCACCATATTAACCCTCGTGCCATACATCGTGTAGCCACGTGACAACAACCATCTTAAAGGGCCACCCCCAGGGGTTCCGAGTATGCAAAGTAAGGAAAAAGAGTGGCGTCACGACAGGATAAAAGCTGTTGCACTACAAGTACCAGTGGTACCCTGCCTAGCAGCGCTATAGAGGAAAGATAAAAAAAAAAAATTTTAAAGTGACAGGCACCTATTTTTTTTTTTTTCTTCGTCTTCTTGGTAGGAACAAGTACATTCCAATTCAATCACAATGTCAACAGCAAGTAACCATACTCTCTGTCCTAGTAGTCCCTTCTAACTTCATCTGCTATATGTTTCTGCACCACCAACTGTATGCTATTGACAACGTTCCTGCACTACATTTTGCTATAGGAGTACCATTCTTTATGGAACGTCTAGTCTCCCAAGCTATAGGGAGAAACACACTCATAGCTGACTTCACGGGAGAAGAATTACCACGCACCGCTTCGAACTTTTGTCTCGCTTTCCCCTGCTCAGCAGGTACAAGCTACTCTGGGCCAACTCGAAGGGTCCGCTGTAGAGGAATTCGTTCATGGGCCAGCTACGAGAAGAACCACTGTCCAAACAAATCCTTAATCTCTACTGAGAAACGAATTGAGGTACAGCGTCACCAACCGAAATCCACCTTAAGTTCTACAACAGACGACAGAAAACAGGTGAGAGTCTCAGTGAATAGCTTTATCACTTCAATCGCCTACAGGTCCCTGACAACAGTTGACACTATTGATGCTTCAGCTGCTGAGAGCAGAATTACTGATCGCTTCATTGAAGGAGTGGACTCTAGAATGGCAACAAAGTCAACTACGCATGTTATCCCACAGAATCCCAGTATGCCATTTTTCCTAGATTTCAAAGCTCTAGCATTGCGAATATTCGGGACTGACTCTTCTGTGTATCAAGCTACATTCCTTCTTCATATTCCCCCAGATCCTGGCTGTAGGACATCCCTAGTATTTGCACCATCTACCGCCGCTCTTCGCGTACAAGCTGTCCAAGCAGCACATACCAATAACACACTCTACCACTACTGTCACGTCCTGATACCCATGTCCCAAGTTGTTGACTTCACTCTGCCAACTTCTACTAAAAGAGTTAAAAGGGCACTCAATGCCATCCTCACATATCATCTGTAAGAGAACTGTAAGCACACAGAGCCTGGTCATGACCGTCCAAACCTGATAGCCCCCGCCTCAAAGAATTTCTTCACGAGAAAGACCTTACGTGCAGCTACTGTAGAACGTCATGGTCACCACCGCTTTCGATGCTTCCAGGTGAAACGGGCCTACCCCTGAGTCCAAGGGCCGTCACTCGGGAGGTAAAACACATGGCCAGAGGAACTCGCAATGTTTCGACAAGGTTCCCTCTCCGCCATGTCCGTCATGTAACCATCTGGATAGATGGTGCCGCCGACACATTTTTGAGAAACATTGGGTCCTGATGTTTATGTCCGCGGGAAAATTCAAATTGAAATTGTTTGCGGGTACTGCCAACCCCATCGAACAACAAGGCTAATACTGGGGAGCCTACTGTACCATTGGTGACCGTACATTGCATAGACAAGTGTGATAGTACAGAGGTTGCAGGGAGATAGCACTTCTGTATTTTAGGTAGGAATACATGCGTCATGTATTTTACTGAAGTTTTTACATGGCTTTACATGCTTCCTTGCCCCAGCTCCTCCACTATCGGCAAACAGTACAGAATACTATCAAAGCGCTCGTAGCTCAAACAGAGATTTGTTAATGATTCGTGGAGTGATTTGCCCGGTGTCCGCACTAGAGACCTCTCGTCCACATCAATTGGTTTTACCACCAACGTGAAACCCTTATCTGATCTGGTGCCGAGTTCGTCCAGACTAGAGACAATGCCGACTATGAAGTCTCTGCCTTGACTCCATTGAAAATTGATGGCTCTACCACTTGTCCAAAATGATGGATAGGAGCATCGTAACTGTCTCGAATGGTCTACTGGTTCCCGTACGCCTGTAAACTCTCAGTGACTCCCCCCAGCGAGCTTCACAAGTTTTTACACTGTCGCGATGCTCTACAAGTCATGATCCGGAGGATGTCATGAGTGAAGAACTATCGCTTACCATAAGTCTATTAGAGCTTCTGTAAAGACTTGCCAACAACACTCATACTCTCTGGTGGGATGAACTCCAGCATTAGAATTCTAATACGCCCGGCCGAGCAAGTCATGGAGTTCTCAAATTAGCTAAGAGCCACCATGACAGCATTCAGTAAAACATTCTCTGATTTTGGCAAAACCAACCTCATTCAGCACAAGATTAACACTTGCGATAATCCGCCCATCAAGGAAAACACCGTCCTTCTCCTCCTTGCAGTTAATCCAGCAGGTGAAGAAACTCATAAGGAAATGAAGGACACCCAAGGTGATTACAAGAAAGCCAAAGTCCCATGGGCCGCCCCTATAGTCCTTTTGAAAAAGAAGGATGGGAACATACGGCTTTTGCATTGATTACAGTAAATTAAAACGTCATCACACACAAAGATGCCTACCAACTTCCACGTATCGATGAAACTATCGCTGCTCTGGGCACCGCTGCCCATACTTCTAACCTCACAAGTGGATACTAGGCAAAGTACCAATGGCCCCGAGGAACAGAGAGAAGACAGCATTACAACACCGATGGGACTCTAACGAGTTCACAAGCATGGCCATTTTTGGGTTGTGTAACGCCCCTGCTTACCTTCCAGCGCTTGATGGAACGAGTCCTCGGTCCATGTTAATTCCATAGTGTCCTGCTCTATCTGGACGATGTGTTGACTATTCTCCCTACCTACTAAGACCACATCAAGCATTTGGCCGAAGTGTTCCAGGTTCCCTGATAGAACCATGGCCTCAAATCACACCCATCTAGTGCCACCTACTCAAGCCACGAGTAAACTACTTGTGGACCATGTCGTGAGTGCTGAAGGAATACAGCCTGACCCGAGAAAATTCTCAGGCTTGTGGAAAATTGGGACACATCTAAAACAGTTAAGGAAGTAAGAAGTTTCCTTGTAATTGCCGCTGCATGGAACCGTCGCCATTCATATCACACACTTTGCACAAGTAGCGGAACCCACTTACCGAACAACTGCCGTGGTTGTCCCCGAGAGTCACTATGACCGAGAGAATTTTGTTTGAGTGGTCTGACCGTCAAGAAACAGCATTCAAACCCTAAAAACCCTTGCAGACATCGCCTCCAATCTTTGCCTACCTGATTATAACCATCCATTTCTTCTATACACGGATCAAGTTTTCTTAGGGCCTAGGAGCAGTCTCTTCACAATTTCAAGACAAACCTAGAAAGTGTTATTGCCTACCGCCAGGCCTAAGCCTGAGGGGAGCGGAAAAGAATGACCCACAACTAATAGCTCGTTCAGCAGAACTACAGAGAACTCGTGTGGGCCGTCACCGAGAAGTTTAGAGATTACCTCACGGCTACACCGTTCACCGTATAACACTTACACTAACCCGCTAGCACACCTCAATACCGCACGGCTTGTGCCTAAGAGCACGATGGGCATCCAGACTGGCGCTTTAACATCGATATCAAATACCTAAGTGGCAAACAAACGTGGAACGCTGACCACGGTATCCCCGCCTACCTAACAGGGGAGAGGAGCCCACCAGAGAATACGATGTGAAGACGTAGGAAAATGCCTCCCTTTTATCAGAGAATCCGCTACGCAGCAACGATATCACTGCGCCTAAAACCTGATATAGACCTCTATTCAAGTCAGATCCATACTATCAAGACTGATGCCCGGATGGCAAAACTATCCAGATGAGCTCCAGAGTTCTTTGGAGAAATCTATCTAACGACTACCTCTCTACTTGTAGAATCCATGCTGGAGGGCATAAAACATACCCTGATTTGAACTACGACGTATCTGGAGACAAAGGGTAAGACTCTTCTCAACAAAGGCCTAATCTGAGAAACTTCTCTGATTCAGTTTTCAAGCGAGTGGCAGACGCCGCCAGACATTTATCCTAAGACTGATGCTAAGATAGTACTCAGACTCCTAACATGACCAGTCCGGCCATTTTCGGTGTCTTACAAGTACCGAAGCAACATCCGCCATAAGATTCTTTGGATCGGCATGGAGAACCAACATGAGAACTGGTGTAATGAGTTCCCCGTCCTGCACCATGATCCAAAGCCGGGAGAAAAGAAGCAAGAGCACCTTATACACCCCAATAAAAAGTCTCGAAGGCCAATACGCAACTTGTTGCCCTAACCATGTGAAATTGGCTCCAACAAGATCTGGATATACATATGCCCTAACGATGGTCGACCACGACACAAGTGGGTATTTGTTGTTCCGTTCAGAGACTTAACTGCTCGTACTACAGCCATCCATCTCTACAGGGAGTACGTGATGCACATATGCTGCCCAGAGTCCGAATTAACAGACCGGGGTCCAGCAATTTGAATCCCACTCTTGCCAAGAACTTTGTTCCTACCAGAATGTAAAAGCTTCGCACTACAAGCATACCACCCTCAAGGGAACGGCCTATGCGAGAAAATTCCACCAAGTGTTAATCTACATGTTGACGAACAGCTTCTATCTCTAAGAAGATAGAAAATGGCCACAGTTGCTAGACCGAGAAGGTGAGATCTAACAATTAACACCACTCAGCTGTTCCACTGGCTATTCACCATTTTACTTGATGTTCGGACGTCAAGGTCAACTCCCACAAGACCGTGCTTTAGGGGTACAAGTTCCCGACTCCAAAACCCTCTGCCCTATACAGATTGTGCTACAAGGAACACCAAAGGAGGATCGCAAGAGCCCGAGAAATTGTTTGACAGAAAGGATGGAGAAGCTCGCAGAAACAAGAAGTGCCTCAAACAACCAAAGAGCGAATGCACAATTCCACTTAACAAGTGGGAGACAAGGGTTTGGCTCTAAGAAATATCACCTGCTCCAACAGAAGTTTTGGACTGTCTATGGGAACCTGAACTGTCCACAGTGGACTTTCATACCTTACTGAATCTGATGTGTATGAGTCCTAGAAGGCTGGTATGGCACCCTCAGACTGTACACCGTAACAGTTAAAGTTATATGTACGGGAGAGAGAATACCCAAGCTTTCATAGCACCGTTCTCACCCACCTGTCAAGTATCCAGCCATTAACCAGTGGTCTCCGCAAGGAGAAACCCTCCTTTGAGGACAGTTGAGAGATACAACCGTTTTCTCATACCAGCAGGCTACGCAATAAGTACATATACCTGTGCCAGTTGCACCCTCCCTAATGCTGCTCCTCACTTACCTGCCGCCTCCAGCGGAAGTTCGCTCAATCTGTTTCCAGTCAAGCAGGACGGTGAGAAGCAACACCCTCAGAGATCTAGCGCTCCAACCAAAGGAACACCACCGTTACGCTAACAGAGAGTGAAATGCTGTACTGTATGCATATATATAAACCTGCTTAGTACATATTGTTTTCCCATATATATTTATTGCTGTATATTTTGTATTGCCTAGTTAGTTTAGTTAGATAACTATTCCATGTAACGTTTTATGCCTCACACCTGGTCCAGACCAAGCACCTTATTCACTATAACCCACCTATGGACTGAGAGACATTGCCTTTTATTTCCCCCTATTAATGCCTGCCACAGAGCGTGTGCTGGACGATGGTGCGAATTGCCCACAGAGACGGCTCTTGCTACCTCGGCACTACCCAGTTTATCAATGTGTTCTTAACATGGTTATTTACCCCTGCAACTATATTGTTTTAACCCAGTGTTGTGTTTTTATGTCTATTACACTAAGTCAGTTCTTTAGACAGTCGCCGAGGACGGCCTTTTTCTCAGATGGGAAAGATTTGTAGTGACCCAGCACTGAAGATTTCTTTTGTGTTCCATATTTTGCTGTATTCCTGTCACAATGTTTCGTGCTAGAAAAGAAATCATAATATTTTCAGTCTAAAGTATTCCTCTATTTCGCCCTCTGTCTGTTTGGTTGCTTGTATAACTTAGCCAATGGTTATAACATGTATTATCTGCTGATTGCTGTAAAAAAAAAAATAAAAGCATAAACCTGTCGTCTCAAATATGCAATAGCTCTCTGACTGGTGACCCCCTCCTGCTGACCCATGCCAACACCAACGCTGGCCCAGAGGCAGTTAGGCAGTTAGGCAGTTAAGGCAGTTAAGTTAGTTAGTTAGTCTCTGCTCCTCCCATCGGGAGGTGTGCTAGGTCTCCGGCAAGTCAAGGTGTGTGTGCTCCCTGGCTCACCTCAGCCATTCTTCAAGCCCCTAGCCTACCTCAAACCTTTCCTTATTCCTCCGTACCGACCTAAGGGTCTTCACCAGGCTCTCCATTGCTCACTCAGGAGGGGTTGCAAGTTCCAGTCAGAAAACCTTCTGTCCGACCGCTGGGAATAGAGGGTCTCCCACCAGCGGTCATAGTCTTCTCCTGGCTTTTCAGCCAGAGATCCACGTACTTCTCATGCGTCCAACGCCATGCGGAAGTAGCTTCAGTCTGTCTCAAACCATTATCAAGAATCAGAGGTCCTATTCAAACCAGGTCCTTTTCTCAAGCCTGTTCCCTTGGGTAAAATCCACTCTTCATGAATAAGGTCTGTAATCAATTATCTTCTAAAGTAATACTACTGCCCAGGCATCTCAAGTTTACCAGATCTGACACATACTCAGAGACTGTGGTATCATTTATCAAGCTGGCCGCTATGACATCATACACAATTCAAGACATTGTTACTGCAATCACAGTTATAGTAATCCCTGGTTGCATCCAGAGACAAGGCTCACTAGTTATTGCTGCAATAATGCAACTACGCGTTGTTTCCGAACACCTGGCATTGGTCGTCTATGTTGATTGGTGTGTCTTGACTAGGGACAACGAAGAATTTTTGGTACTCAGGTCCCTGGGGAAGTTAGCCACAATATTACCCTCGGTGTCCATACAATCAGTTACCCGTGACAACAACCATCTAAAAAGGGGCCACCCCAAGGTTCCGATTATGGGGCCTGCAGGTACTTTCACACAGCGCAGTATTTGGTGCAGTTTCAAATGGCGCTCCAATTAAAACAGCCTTTATTACCAGCAAGCTGTTTCCACTTCTCTAAACTGGTGTGGAAATAGATATCAATTAGAGTGTTTGTATCCCACAAGACCTCAAACACAGTAATTGATTACTTTACTTGAAACAACCTTTCTTGAACAATTTAGACAACGTGAAAGAAGCTTGCTGGTAATAAAGGCAGTTTAATTGGAGCGCAAGATAATACTGCAACCAAAACATCGCGTGTGTGAAAGCACCCTAAGGGTGCGTTCCCACAGCACAGGACAAACCGGCCGTAATTGACCTGTTTTTAAAAAAAACAAACAAAAAAACGGCCCCCCCCATCCCCACGGCCGCGTGGGGACAGAGCTTTTTTCTTTGCGATTACCGGAGAAAATCCCTCCCCCTTCACATTGGCTAGCACAGATTCCTCCCTGAAACCGACGAAGATTGTGCCTTGCACAATGTTTTGCGGGCCCGTAAAACCGCCGGAACGAAAACCCGTGCAGTGGTACTTGCAGTGCACGGGTTTTCCATAGAGCACGATTGTGCTCATTTTTCGGCCGTTTTTTCAGGCGGTCCCTGAAAAAACCCAACTGGCTGAAAACCCTTGCCGTGGGGATATGCACCCTAGAGGCTAAATTTCAACACTGCTTAAAAAAATGGGACTATCTCGCCCCGTATTTCGTGCCATACTGCGCGAAATACGGGGCGAGATACATCCCAGTCATTACGGTAATCCACAGTTTTCACATAGAGAACTATGGAGATTATGTCTCCTCTCGCTCCGCACAATACAGCGAGAGGGAGAGAAGTGACACGCCGAGAATAATGAAATGTCTATTGGGCCCGGCAGCTGCTCCCACCCGCCCCATATACACTGCGTAATTGCGGGCAAAATACGTCCCGCAAAAAATATTTTAAAAAAACCCTTAGGCCCCGTGGGGTTGAAAAAAAAAAAAAACCAATTTTAAGGCCCCCCTAAGGCTCACTCTTCCTGTTTAGACTACAGCAGTGACTGGCATTTCACCTCTGCTAGCTTCTACAGGGACATTACTGATGGAGGCATTGTGAAAAACAATAACTGTCCAAGCTGGATGACTGGCTATAAATGTGAGGTATCATATCTGTATTTGTCATGAGAGGAAGCATCTAGTGCAAAGTAAAAACCTACATTGTGCCATTTCATGCTGAATATTTTTTTTGAATATTTCATAATTCAGCCAAGTTATGCACCAATTTAAAGCATTGCAATGTTTTGGGCTATAAAGTGCTGGAACACTTTATGAAACAGGTTATGATGCAGAGAGACTATAATAGTGTACCATGCCAGTAGGAGTGCTATGTTAACAAAGTAGTGGTGCTTGTGTGCTTGTAACAGTGTGGCGCCCATTAAGATTACTTACTCAAGCAGATGCTCTCAGACAGAAGTAGCCACTGAGCTTAGAGTGTCACAGAGTGACATCAGCAGGTCGTAACAGATAATAATAGAAAGATACAGAGAGACTGGAAGAGTCACAGAAAGGCAAAGAAGTGGACGTCCTTTGGCTACATCCCACAGTGATGACACCAGCGTGGTCTGTGTGCTAGGCGACCTGACAATACCATCAGGCTCAGGCATCATCGCCTTGCATGGGCCAAGAAACATTTACTCTGGATGAGGGACTAGTGCTCCTCAGTGCTGTTCAGTGATGAAAGTCGATTCACTCTGAGCAGAAATGATGGCGAGCACTATGCATCAGCCAGGTCAGGTACCAGTCAGGTTGCTCGTCATCTAGCACACAGACCACACTGAGAAAAACAATTACAAATGGTCTGATGTGACACTTGGATGCCTCTCACCTCCCTTAAATGTGCCTGTAGCTGTGAGACACTCATCATCCGTTCCACAGGGCATGGATACAATGAAGAGCCGACCATCAGTGAGTGATTGGAGCCAAAGGACGACTGTTCTTGCCTTTCTGTGATTCTTCCAGTCTCTCTGTTGCAACCCGCTGATGACACACTGTGACACTAAGCTCTGCGGCCACTTTCATCTGAGAGCATCAACTTGAAGCTTTGCAATGGCATACTGCTGATCTATTGTAAGGTGTTGTCTTGATCTCATGATGTCACAATGGTACTGCCGTCTAATCTATTTGAACCCGGACCTCCATGTTCCTCATGGGCCATATTCTCACTGCCACCAATGGTATTTACTCTTGAATACCACACATATTATTCATAATGCTATTACAATAGAGCCATTTGTGTCACTACTCTTCGGTATGCCAGCAAGACCTTCGTTAGTAACCATTTCCCTAATGAAGACTCTTAAGAAATTCTATCAACACTGCCTGCAAAAGATTCTGCTATAATTTGGGAGGATTGCATCAGCAACTCCAGCGTCCTTATTGAGGCAAGCATTACCAGAATTAAAGCCAAAATCTTGCAAAACTACCTTCGCCTGATAGACCATTGCATCAGAATGCAGAGGGTAAGTCATCATCCCGTCCACTGCTGCAGGCCGTAAGAGCAGGGAGAGATGGCCAGTAACTATGGAGGCTTGTGTGCCAAAGCAGGAGATAGGGTTTGGTCCTAACTCTGAGCAAAATCAAAAGAGCAATGTATTTGGTAGTAGTCTTTATTTACCTTTGCCTACATAAAGCTATTCAATGTTGTGAGATTACCCCTTTAAATCAAAGAATGTTCAGGTTAGCCTCATTTCTTTCTCTTGCTTTTAGCCACTTTCTCTCGGCCTTGATGTTTCTCCCAAGGATGTATATGCATTTTAACAGAACCTCCATGTCTGCTATGCTCAGGGGCCCAACGAGGTTTCACTTGTGGGCCAACCCGTAGTCTGCAGTGAAGGATTAAAGTTTATCAGCAAGAAAGATGAACAAGCTTCTGTGATGCTGATAAGACACAGCATGGAGTGATGTTACCATCCCAGCCACTGCTGTAGCAGACAGAGGTGGTCGGTAACCTAGCAAACCTTCTGTAAACAAACAAGAGATAAGAACTGTTGTGACATTGATAGGAATCAAATCAAAACAGCAATGTATTTGGTAATAGTCTTTATTTACCTTTGCCTATATGTTTAAAGCTAATCAATGAAACAGGAATACCCCTTTAAATCAAAGAATGTTCAGGTTAGCCTCCATTCCCCTAAACACAATTTCCCGTAACTGATATGGTATCTGCTTTTAAGAGACACAAGTAATGAAAATAATGAGCCTTTGAGGTCACTGTTTGATAGAGAAGCATGTGTGCATTGTGGAGATGTAATTGTAATCTAGGAACTAGTGCAAGTAATTCAATATTATAAGTCCAAGAGGATGTCAACCTACATTAAAACACAGTCTACCAGGAAGAAAACAGAGTGACAAACCTGTCAAGATTAGCGCAAAGATGCACACTGATAGCGTCATAACTGAGGAGGACACATATTCTTGGTCAATGCTAGATTCTGATGGCACTTGCATCTGACTGCATTATTTTACAAATGGAAGAGAATAATGTCCATGTAGATTTAAAAGCTTTGCTATACCATACATGAATTTTACTGGTAGTTATTAGTGCAGGTTTACCTATAAATATGTCACAAAAATTCTAAACCATATAATTGAAGCTTTATTCAAAGTAAATAATATACACCCAGGGGCGGACAAAGCATATTGATGCCACTAGGCAATTAGGCAATGGTACCACCCTTCCCTTCCCCCCTCCCTACCTAGAAAAAAATTTAAGGTCTTTCTAGCTACAAGGATCATAGTCGCTAATGATGTGTACAGTAAAAATAGCACTTTTGTAATTGTGTTTTTACATAAGTCACTTAGTATAGTGGATATGAGCTTTTGCGTTCATCTATAGTTATTTCTGCACACACCCCTTTTCTGTGATTGGCTGTCTGACATTTCATACAGCCCCCTGTGGACATGCCCCGGATGGAACAGTCCCACAAACAACCCCCACTTGTCAACGCTGCCTGTGATTGCTGCCTGCACTCTCTGTGTTTACTTCTCCCTCTGAGCTTGTTGAAACCAAAAGTGAACCAGCTAGCTCTAAAACTCATTTCCTCCCACTCAAATGTGAAATGATCAGGGCACATTACTGACTATTTAAACTGATAATTTAACTCTCCCCTCATATAACACACAGTCTTACGACACTGCTTCTCCCCTCATATAAGACAGTTTTTTACCCTGGTGCTCCCCTCATATAAAACAGCTTTATACAGTCTGTTCCACTTCACCCATAGAACACATCATTTATACGTCTGCTCCTACCTCCTGCCTGATAACAAGGGAGGAAGTGCATATGTGCATTCCTCCACATTTGTTTCTTCTTCTAGCTGTGTGTTTTAACTGGTTACAAGAGCTTGTGAAGCCTGGAGGCAGCTTGAGAGCTCTGCATACAAGAGAAGCAGAACAGGAGGCTGCAAAAGCTGACATCCTCCCATTCTCCTGCCAACACAGAATGATGATGTCACAGCTCTTCAGTGAGGGAAGACATCCTCCTGGCAGGAGATACACGCCTACAGGGTAAGAGTAGACTGTATTTGAAACTCATCTGATTATTAGTTAACTTCACGTGTACAAAAGCATCAAACGATAGAAACCCCTTAAATCTTGGTCCTAACCCTGTCACCATGCTGCTGCAACGCTCCTGGCTGCTTGGAATGGGATAAAAAACACAAATTGCACTAACAAAGAGCACCTTTACTAAGGTCTTTTAAAATGTATTCATATTAAATAATATATTGTAAATACAAAAATACATAAAATATCTATAAAAGACACTTTCATGGATGATGGTCAATATATGGTTAAGAGCACATCCCCCCAAAGAAAATTTTTTGAAAAAATGAACATCAAGTGCAACACTGGTGGCGGCTGCGTCTTATACATACATATTCCGAATAACAGTGGCACACTAAAACTATATCACTATCAAAGGGGACAAAGAATTTTTAAAAAAGCAATTTCTGCTATCTAGTGATATATGAAAATTTTTTTGTAGTTCTTAGTTCACATTTTGATCAAAACTGCTTTAACCCATCTCTGAACTTCAACGTACCCTCAAGGCAGGTGTCCTAACACTATTGTTACACTATTAAACCTCTCATGGACTCACATCTCAGCGAGTGAAGGCCACCGACTTTTGAACACACATGCAAGCACCAAGCCGCATCCGTTGATGTTGCAACAAAAATCCTTAAAGGACCAAGTAAGCGGCTGTCCAGGACAATTTGAGCAGGCAAAGTGTTACTGCAAGGGGAAAAGTTTCCTACTCTCATAGCAAAACAAGAAGTTATGCAGTTTTCATCTACGTAAACTGTATAGTTTCCTGTTTTGCTCCTGGTGTCGGTACAATCTTTTTCTTCTTGTTACTACAATTACAACCTGTTCTCACTATTCCCAGATAGCCAGTGTGTATTATCAGGCCTTATTCCCAAGCTGAAAGGTCACTGGT